>MU227726.1:1369357-1390036 GCA_018584345.1 Thuja plicata
AATTGAATGTTTGATAATGTTAAGTTGAAGATGATGCAAGACATTAAATCAGTTAATGGTTTGTATTGTCATTGATGTCAACTTGATATCATCTGTATGGTCATATACATAATGCCAAAGACTTCAGTGAATCAATGGAATAAAGGTTATGCTTTCAGAAATACATAAAAGTCAAGTATTCACTAAGTGACAAACTACACCGACGGAGTGCACACCATCGGTAAAGACAAAGATAAAGTCACAGTGATGCCCGATGAGCAAAAGATAGTATTTCCCGACAAAGAAAAATCAAAGGATGCCCAACGAGCTAAAAATAGTGTTGCCCAACGAGAAAGATCCAATGATGCCCAACAGACAGAGATCCCAAAGCTAACTGAAGTTACACCAATGAAACTGGTAGTTGTCACTGGCGACGAATTGCAAAGTTGACCGACAGAACAAAGAGATCTAAAAATGACAAAATATCTAGATGGCAGAGATAAAGGATAGACTTAACTGGTTGTTTTATTTTTTTAATTCGACCACAGTTAAGTAAGTGATTTGTATAGTTGGCAAGAAGATAACTATGAGATAAATTAGGAGTTAAAGCCGCAAATCAATTTGGCTAGATTGTTTTTCACGCCAAGAATCAAGAACCTAGAATTAAGGAATATCATGTCTATATAAGAGACAAGCATAATTAATTCCCATAAGCAATTAGATACATGGGGGAGTGAACTAATAGAAGATGCTGAAGAGAAATTGATTAAGGATAAACTTCATGTAGTCCTGATCAATCAAGCTAAGGGAGAGCTAAAGAATTCTGCAGACACCAACGAACAGAAAAGAACAGCATCATAGAGAAGAAAGAGTTAAGTACAAAGGAATTGAATTGGTACATTGATCAAAAAGATATTTTAAGTAAATATATCTAAAAATCTGCAATTCAGTTGCATTAGAAACATGTCATTTTGTTTCAGTTTAACCATTGAAGCATTAAGTCTCTTAATAGAGTAGGACTTAATAGTCTTTTGTAATTGAGGTATATCCTAACAGATTACCAGAAGATTGACTCATGATAGTAGCATTGGTCTTACCTAAAGCCTATTGACAGTCTAAGAAGGAGGTTGATTCAAGGATGGTACTAAGATTAGCATAAAGCCTATTGACAGTCATGAGACTGATTCAAGGATGGTAGCATAGATACCAGATACTAAGTGACAACCTATGTATAAAAATCATGTAACAAGGTCGCACTTAACTATGTGTTTGTAATCTTTAATAGGGTTGGCTCTTAATAGGGCTCACTTTAGAAGAGTGAAAATATGGGGTACCGGTCCCAATGGTTTTTCCCTTAACAGGGTTTCCACATTAAAATCCTTGTGTTATATATGTATGGTTCATTACTTTATAGTTTTACATTTCACATAAGCATTTATGGATTGATTGGTATACTCTGCATATTTACTGAGTATCGATAAATACAATTTACTACTTATTGGTTATCAAGGAGAATAAGGATAGACAAGGTAAACTGACAGACAGTTATTTGTTTCAAGTATTTCAAAGGCATACATCTTGTAGGGACTTAATAATTGGAGAAGTATTGATTGGTGGATTAAATTGGATAAATTTTTGAGGCCACTGATTCACCCCCCCACCTCTCAATTATTACTAACACTTTAAAGAGAAAGAAAATAGTTAAAACAAAGAGAAAACAATTCATTGTTTTCTTTTAAAAAAATCTTTCTATTTTGAATTGGCTTTTCTATCTATTTTATTTCAAGAAGGAAACTTTCTATTCTGAGTAGGCTCTCAATCTATAAAAGAGCTCCCATTCCTCATTCAAAACCCCTGAGAAAAATAAGCATTGTTAGAATACTAAATTGTTGCTACATTTTATCATCTCATTTCTAGTTAAAAGCTTTCATTTGCAATAGAATAATTTCAATTTCTTAGAATAATTGCATTGAAATCATGTCTTAGATTAATCTTGCATCTTTCAATTCTTATAATAATCTTTCATTTGCATTGCATTCATGGAGAAAAATCTTTCATTCTTAGATTGGTCTATGGTTGTGAGACTCTCGTTATGAGAGCTATTTCGAAACCCCGTCTAGATAGAAGGCAACAGGTCGAATCATACAGGCATGCAAGATGAATAACTCATATTCACTTCTGTATGTGGCTAATGAACAAGGACTATGTTGAAGTGTATGGTTGAATAACAAGGCCAATTTTACCACGTAAATTTTTGGCGCCCACCGTGGGGTTTGAAATTTTACTTTTTGGCCTCATTTTTTACACTTTTTGATCAATTCTGGTTTTCATCCGTACAGCTCTATAATGAGAGTTCACGCGAAATCTATCACATAACCATGCAAAGTTTTGCAATTATATGCATTTCTTCATGTGAGGCAGTGGGTTTCTTCACACGAATCGTAATACTTCTTCGCACGATATTTGATTCCAGTGAGCTCTAAATTTTAGTTTTTGAAATCTCTATTTTTTGCTGACTTTTGACCACAAATGGTTTATGTTTGTTGTTGACAGTGCTTTTATAGTTTTATCTCTGAAACATCTTAACGGTGGTTTGTAGGACACTGAAAAGAATAAATAAATTACAAACTACTAACGTATTTACTGTAGGACACTTGTCGAAGACATGTGTTTTCACAAAACTCTCATGTCTATTTTTAGTAGTCAGAACACACTTCAGTTGGTGCTTAAAATGAATCATTGTCTTGCATGGTTGAAGTGTTTTCTAGATTTTAATTCCAAGAACTATATGAACGTATCCTCTCCCCTCACCTTTATGGATTTTGGGTGTAAGAGAAATTCATATGATTCTTCTAGCATGGCTATCTCTCAAGAGCTTTAGCAAAGCTAGTGAGAGTGGATGCCCAATCGGTAACAGGCTAAAGCCAAGCCCTTCCGAACTGGTATATAAAAAATTCCATTGTGATTAATCTCATAATGGATAGGTGTGAATTTGTTGTGGCAACCAAAATCTCCTCCAGTACCCTAGTGGTGCGTTAAAGTCCTGACATCGTTAAGGTGAAAGCCTTACTTTGAAAGGATTGGGAGAGCCCCCTTAATTGGGAAAATGACTTGATCACAACCACTTGAACGGATGTCCTTACTACAAAAAATTTTTATAGTATCCAAAAAACCCTCTATCTATTGGCGCGGAAGGTCAGAGACCGACTAAGATGCCCCACACTTTTACGACTCTTAGTAGAGACAACAGCCCTTTGGGAAGCAATTCCTTTGGGGTTCAAAGCTTGGTGTGCCTGAGAAGTGAGTGCACATGTAAGGAGGAGCCCGTGCCTCCAAGCTTCTAAGTTGTTCGCTAAGAGTAGGCGTAGATAAACTTTGGTTCAAGTGGGGATTCAATAGACACTACCCTGGTTATCCTAGGATTGTGATCTATTTGTTCTGGTACTACAAACATTCTGCTTAATGTGTTTTGCATGGGTGTATCAAGTAAACAATCAAAACAAATGTCAAATCACACATCATACAAACTTGAACATGTCTACAACTATATGCAACTTGAACTTTCTATCGAAAAACATCGCAATCTAACTCAAAAAATGCAATCTAGTCTAATTCTGTAGAATTTTTCTTCTTTCACTGGTAAATCTCGTGCAATATTCTACTATCTTCACATCACTTTGTACAAATCTTCACGTGGGTATCTAAACATATCCACATGATATTGCACAAAACTATTGCTTTTCATTTCACCAATCTGTCATCATTTTCTGCAATATTTCGCGTAGAATCGCATAGTTGTGTGCGCTTTTGTGCTAATCTTCATGTAAGAATGTACTTCTTTGCATGAGTCTAATATCTTTTGGCAAAATAGTGAGCTATTTCCTATTTTTCCAGCGTACCTCTATTAAATTTGGTCTCTGATATGGGTTTGTTTATCTGCCCTCTATCTTCACATAGTCTGCAACTTGGTTTCTTGGGTTGAGAATTATGTGATTCTTTCTTAAACTGGTCTCATCTCATATCTTTTGGTCTATCTCATCTGTGTCATCATACCTTGTGTTGCAATAGTCATCTCTTGGCTATTCTAGCCTCATCTCTGACGATTTGCACCAAGGATACTTCACCTTTTGGCACTTTCTGTACATTTACTTTGAGACAGTTTCAAGTTTGGTCCTAGTTCACATCCCTTGTACAATATTTGTCTATGATTGTTACAAATCATAGTGTAAAAACACTCCCTTCAATCAATCAAGATGAATCTATTCTTTCCACACCATTGTCGGCTACATCTAGTGAGGAATCATCTTGATCTCCCTCTCTGGTACTTCGGCCTTACATCAAACGGTCATTTCCAGTGGATTTTAGTCAAGTTCAAAACCCTTTGTTCCAAGAGGATCTAAATTCTGAAAACACTCAACCTTCTCATACTGAATCTTTACACATTGAACCCTTGCATTCTAGCAAGATGGTAGGTCATGACCAATCAGGTGAACATAGCAGAGATGATCTCTTGAAAACCAGGGGTAAATTCTCATTTCAAGACCCTCCTCCTGATGAAGAGAGAAAAATAACACAAGGAGATATCTTAGATGCTCACAATAATAAAAAATTCATGAGAATGGTGGTGGTCCTAATGAAAGAAGAGAAGGAGAAATACCTTCTCGAATTGGCCAACCAAGGAGCCAAACTTCCCTCTGATTAAAAGGTAGAGCCACTTGTTGAGAAAGAGGAAGAAACTAAAAACTTCCGCTTGCAAAAGCAAATGCAAGGCATGCAAGAGAAACTCCTCCAACTAACGAAGGAAAAAGATAAACCTACCACTCAATTCACACTGGAAAGCATTTTTCCATTCCTGTTTGATAAGATTCTATGCATGCCTCCTTTTCCCAAAGGAGTTGAACTTCCTAAATACAATAAATACTTAGGTACATCTGATCCCCAAGATCATTTGAGGAATCATCTTGATCTCCCTCTCCAGTACTTCAACCTTACATCAAATGGTCATTTCCAGTGGATTTTAGTTAGGTTTGAAACCCTTTGTTCCAAGAGGATCTAAATTATGAAAACACTCAACCTTCTCATATTAAATATTTACATATTGAACCCTTGCATTCTAGCAAGATGGTAGGTCATGACCAATCAGGTGAACATAGTATAGATGATCTCTCTAAAACTAGGGGTAAATTCTCATTTCAAGACCCTCCTCCTAATGAAGAGAGATAAATAACCCAATGGGATATCTTAGACTCTCACAATAATAAAAAATTCATGAGAATGATGGTGGTACTAATGAAAGAAGAGAAGGAGAAATACCTTCTCGAATTGGCCATCCAAGGAGCCAAACTTCCCTCTGATTAAAAGGTAGAGACACTTGTTGAGAAAGAGGAAGAAAATGAAAACTCCCACTTGCAAAAGCAAATGCAAGGCATGCAAGAGAAAATCCTCCAACTAATGAAGGAAAAAGACAAACCTACCACGCAACTCGCACTGGAAAGCATTTATCCATTCCCATTTGATAAGATTCTATGCATGTCTCCTTTTCCCAAAGGAGTTGAACTTCCTAAATATGATAAATACTTGGGTACATTTGATCCCCAAGATCATTTGAGATATTTTGGTGCTCTCTCTATGGATTTTATACATGATACAACCTATCTCATGTGTCTCTTCCCACATAGTTTGGGAGGGTCGACTATGGAATGGTTTTGATGAAATTGCCAATTTATTTCTACAACACTATTCTCACAACATCCAACATCCGGTTCACATCCGAGATCTTTGCAACTTGAACCAGAATCATGGGGAATCCTTCTTGACATTTCTCCAAATATGGAGACAACTTTATACATGATATTCTTGAAAAATACCCGAATTCAAAAAGTTGGATATCTTTCTAGACAATCTTCTTCCCAACTTTGGGTATCAAGTATAGCTACAAGGTCCTCTAACCTTCAATGACATGATTAAGCAAGCTGTGAGAATTGAGACATTTATGATCAAGAAAGGATAATTGACCTTACACAAGGAAAATAATCAAGGGTCTTCCTCCTCAAGCAAAGATAAACCCAAATTTCCCAACAAGAACCAGAATGTTGTAAATGATGGAGTTTTGAATTGACCTTCAAAACTTTTGATGAAATTGCCAATTTATTTCTACAACACTATTCTCACAACATCCAACATTCGGTTCACATCCAAGATCTTTGCAACTTGAACCAGAATCATGGGGAATCCTTCTTGACATTTCTCCAAATATGGAGACAACTTTATACACGATATTCTCGCAAAATACCCAAATTCAAAAAGTTGGATATCTTTCTAGACAATCTTCTTCCCAACTTTGGGTATCAAGTATAGCTACAAGGTCCTCTAACCTTCAATGACATGATTAAGCAAGCTGTGAGAATTGAGACATTTATGATCAAGAAAGGAGAATTGACCTTACACAAGGAAAATAATCAAGGGTCTTCCTCCTCAAGCAAAGATAAACCCAAATTTCCCAACAAGAACCAGAATGTTGTAAATGATGGAGTTGCAGACAATGTGACTCCCAAGCCTTCAAAGGCTACTTTTAATCTCACCACCACAATGCAGGCTGCCAAGGCCACTAAACAAGCTGCAGCAGAATCCAAACCAAGTACCTCATGATTTTCTGGATCAAAACCTTGGGCTCCTAGAACCAAGCATGAATTCACTCCTTTAGGAGAACCTCTTGATGTGGTTTACAAGACTCTCTTGGACAACCATTTACTTACTCCACTAGACAATTCACAGCCTTATGATCTACAACCAAGACCCTCTTGGTGGTATGAATCTGCTTATTGTGATTTTCACCAAAACAAAGGTCATAAAATGGCTACTTGTCTTAAATTGTGGCATAAAATCTTGGATCTCATCGATAGTGAAGTTATTGTTGTGGGAGGTCACAACAAGAACTCAGACCACCAAGCTTTTAAAGATCCATTTCCTTCTCATGGGAAAGGTGAGTCATCCAAAGACAAAAATACTGACGCTAAGGTCAACTATACATACACCAATAATGACAATGTCATTAATATGGTTGAGCCTATTGATATTGAATACTATAATGTTGTCATTCTCAAGGGAAGGGAAGATACTCCCAAGCCCAATACCCCTTTCATTTTGCAAGGGTCTACACCTCAGTCCTCTAAAAAAAGAAGAGTCTTGAGTTAGTGCAAATGTTGTTACTCGATCTCATGCTAAGATCATCATCAAAGGCCCTGAGCCTTCTACGTCTATGCCGACACAACCTGCAGAAAAAACTATTGTTGGCTCTACTAATAAGAATCTGAAATTGGGTTCCTCGTCTAATTCTGCCAATTATAGCATTCTAGAATAATTACAATGTGCTAATGCTCAAATCACCATCTTCGAGCTGCTAAAAATCACCCCTGCTCACAGGGAGATCCTTGACAAAGCCCTCACTGAGGCAAATGTCACAAAAGATCTTGATCTCAACCAGTTCAATCCATGGTAGGTCACTTGACCTCTTCCCATTACTTTTCTTTCCATGAGGAAGATGACCGTTCTTTGAGTCACCCGCATAATAACCCCTTGCACATTGAAGTCATGATTGGTCCAAAGCGTGTTCATCGTGTTCTCATAGACAATGGTGCTGGCCTCAACATTTGCTCTACTAGCTTCCTTACTAAGTTAGGCTATGGCGAAGATTGCATAGATGCTCGCAAAAAGATTACTATTAAATCATATGATGAAGAAGAATGAAAATCTAAGAAGATATTTGTGTTGCCAATCAGAGTTGGTCCTATTGAAAGAGATGTTATCTGTCAAATTCTTGACATTCCTTTAGCATACAATATTTTGTTGGGAAGGACATGGATCCATGAAATGCATGTTGTCCCTTCAACATACCATCAGTGCATTAAATTCTCATTCCAAGGATCTAAAGTGACTATACCTGCTAATACACACTATGATTGCAACACACTCACAAAATCTGCTGACATCTTTGTGCCCACCAACAGAGAGTCTATTGAGCTCTTTGAGACTAAAATAAAAGAAATGGAAAAGGGTCTAACACTCAAGGAAGCTAACATGGGAGGATATCAAATTGAACCCGTGCTATTTGTTACATCTCTGCCTTTGTCTCCACTTTCTTTTGGGAGACCTTCTGAAATCACTAAACCTTCTATAGTTCCTCCTCCAACAAAATATGGTGGTACCTTTGTACATGCCACAGTACCATTAGAAGAAGAAGCTTAAAATAGGGCTATCAAAGTTTGGATCTATAAAGGAGAAGACACTTCTAAACAAACCACTCCACCTTATGACATAAATCCTGAACAATATGGAAAAGGTCTAACTATTATGCAATGTTTTGGGTACAAAGGAAATGGTCCTATAGGTGTGAACCATAAGGGATTGATTTCCCCACTTGAAGCTATTGGTCGCCGAACACGTGACTCTACAGGTATAGGCTTTAAGAAGCTCACATTTCAACTAGGAATAAACCAATTTTTACCTCACACAGATCAACAACCAACACCTGATGAGACATCTACAACTAAAGAGTCTGAAGATAGATCGAAGGAAGACTACTTCCCTTGTCTCATTCCTCCAGATCTGGCAGCATTTTTTGTTGAGCTAGATGACTTTATACCGCATATCAATACAATTGTGACTGACAATGATTCTAATAAAACTATTCCACTTTCTCCATTAAACTACGAGCGGTGGAAAGAAATGCACACTATCAATTCAGGTCATTAGGGTGATTTGTACATACCAACACACTTCCAAGAGTATTTTGAACAGGAATCCCAGGAACTCCTCACTAACCAAGAAGCAGAGGATGTTGTAGGCATTGATGAAGAACCTATGTCACAAGGTTCTTATCTCACCATAGTAGAAGTTTTAGGGAGAACGCACCCAAACTAGGGACAGAGGGTTTATTTCACTCATGTTCTTGATATGACACATAATGATGAAATTGACTCCCATGAATGTGATTTTGATAGCTTGTCATATGCCACCTCTGATAGAGATATAGATACAATTCACACGCATGAAAACCTTCTCAACATAGGTGAGGGGTCTAGTGTCAGGTTAAAAAAGTCCAACTCCATATATGTTAACGTGTCATCTACTATGATTGCTAGGAATCAAAGGAATTCAACTACACCTTTGGATGAGATCTCTCCAGGTCTCAACTTGCTTGTCCATGCTTTCGATGATTATACCATGAGCGCACTTGAAACTGTCACTTCTCTTTCACTCTGCCATCCCAAGCTTATAGATTGGAACTCTCCCTCCCCATCTAATGAAGTCCTTACATTCCAGAATGATTATGCTCTTTCCTGTTACCTCAACACTATCAAACCTATAATGTCCTTCACTAGTGAAGAGAGTGTCAACATGACTGAGGCTAATATCAAGTATCTTAGTCACAAAATCAAAAGAAGAAAAATTAGGTGCTCTGATTGTGAAAACCACATTATGGTAGTGACAGAGCCTAAAAATTCAATATAAAAGATGTATCTGAGGGTGAAAACCTCTCTAAGGTGCCCGAGGATGAGATACTTGATAAACTTTCGAGTCATTTCTAGGATTGATCATCTGTGCTAATTGAGCCCACTCAACCAGTCAACTTGGGTACAAAAAATGAACCTCAGATAATTCATTTGGCACAATCATTATCTGAGGCAGAAAGAGAAGAATTCATTACATTCTTCTAGAGTAAAAAGATAAACCTTGCATGGAAATATTCAGACATGCCAGGATTAGGCCCTAATCTAATCATGCATCATTTGTCCATTGCACCAGGTGTCAAGCCTGTTAAGAAAAAGCTTCAGAAAATGCATCCACATGTGGCTCTACTTGTCAAATCTAAAATGGATAAACTTCTAATGGTAGTATTCATCAGAGCAATTGACTATGTAGAATGGATCTCTAACATTTTTCCAGTATCAAAACATGACAAATCTATCCGAGTATGCATAGACTTCAGAGATTTGAATAATGCATGTCCTAAGGACGACTTTCCATTACCCAATATTGATATGATTGTAGATATGACAGCAGCATAAGAAATGTACTCACTAATGGATGGTTTCTCTGGCTACAACCAGATAAAGATCATGCCAGAGGACCAAGAAAAAATTGCTTTCATGTGTACATGGGGCACTTTTTGTTGGAATTTCATGCCCTTTGGCCTCAAAAATGTTGGTGCTACATATCAAAGAGTTGTCACCACCATATTTCATGACATGATGCACAAAAAAATGGAGGATTATGTTGATGACACTCTAGCTAAAAGCATGCAACGAGAGAAACATCTTGCAGATCTAGGTCCTATACTAGATCGCATGGAACAGTTTAGTCTGAGGCTCAATCCTAAGAAATGTGCATTTGGCGTAACATCTGGAAAAATTCTTGGTTATATTATCTCTACAAAAGGCATCGAAGTTGATCCTACTAAAGTTCAATCTATCATAGAAATGCCGCCACCGAAGAATATCAGACAAATGAGAGGACTTCTAGGCCGACTATAGTCTATTCGACACTTTATCTCACACCTGGTGGACAAGTCACAACCATTCACCAAGACTTTACACAAAGGAGTGACTTACCAATGGAACAAAGTGTTAGCTCTTTTTCTCACACCACAATCTTAAGATGACAGTATATTGATTATACTTGAATGTAAACTCCTATTTTATGCAAGAGAAAGGCTAATTGATGAGGATTGGATAATATCCTCCTTCTTCTTCGAGTTCCACATCACTCAGGTGAGTATTGCCTTATCTGCACATACATGACTCCTTTCTGACAACAACAAGCTTTCAGACATATAACTATGGAATAGTTTTTCAGACTCTTTAGGTAACTAATACCTTGATATTTCATAAAATCTTATTCAATATTCAGCTTTCATAAAGTGAGTCTGAAAACCAGAGAAAACTTAACTCCTGGTAACATGAAATGGAAATGGTTTTTCAATTATGTGTTTGATGTATGGATCTCTGTAACATCTCAAATCTTACATAGACCAATGCCTTATCCTATGGGAAATAGAGTCAATCATGACATTGCAAAGATGATCATGAATAAAAGTAAACAACATAGTTTGATATGTTCATATGCCTTACATAAAACATACCTCAACAATCAAGTTCTACTTATTTATCCACTTGTGTGTCCATATATGCAACTTTTCTACTCAAAGAATTTAACCCTCTCCTTGAAAGAGACCCTGGAATAGAAAGCACATAACCAGCATCCACTGGAAAGATAAGATTGGAAATACCCTTGATATCCCAACTCATACAAATCTGAAAACAACTCCCAAATCACAGTTATCCCTTGAATAACTCTATTGCAAGCATTCCTCAAATGATTAACAATAGACAAAACTAACACACCCCGGATGCCCTAGTTTACATGATTCAGAAACATAAATGTAGACAACTTGATATCAAAACAACTGTGTCGAGATTGATTCATAAACAAGAAAATAATTGCCTTTTACAATAATGTTATTCTTTGAGATAGAAAGGAAAAAAGAATGTTGTATATGCATAGAAAAGAGATAAGTATTATAGAAGATATCCAAAATGGAAGCCTGCTCTAAAACTTCTGGCTGAGAGAGGCAAAACATAGTCTAAAACCTCTACCAAGCCAAGTAGAAGGCAAGGATAGGAACCCTAAAAACTGAGAAAAGAAGAGAAGATATAGAATAAGGAGAAACCCTAGAGGAAATATTTGATAAACACCTATCCTTCTCTTGCAAATTTGATATACACTTGTTTTTCTATTCTTTTCAAAAATTTGAACTTCATCGGTGACTGTCTCATCAAAATCTAATTTTCCTTATCTTTTACTTCATTCTCTGACTTCATTCTAAAAAAACAAATCTGATCTCACCTTGCACAAATCTGATTTCTCAGTGTCTTTTCATCATGAATGCTTTTATAAATCTGATTTGATCATTAATCTCTTTATGAAAATCTGATTATCTTTGCCCCCTCAAAGTTTGATCTTATCCTCTACAAATCTGACTATCATTCTGTGAAAATATGATTCTTATCTGTTATTGCAAAAAACTCCCAGAATGCATATTTGATAAGCATTTGTAATAAAAGATTAAAAAATTATCTTGTGCACATTTCAATATCTTGAAATCTTTAATTTTTTGCATTTCTGCCCAGAACCCACTAGAATTTGACATGTGGCATGCTCTAATTAGCTACTTATAACTGGCATTTAACTCACTTTTTAACTGCAATTACCTTTTCCTCTTTGTCTCCAAGTCTCTTGATCTTCTCACTGACCATGGTTTAAATTGGAGACTTGGAGACTAGCTTTAGTCTCCAAGTCTCGTAATGAATCTGACTTAGCATTTTATGTCTAGTGACCTGGCGACTAACCACAGTCTCATTGTCTCTGAAACTTTTCACCCTAACTGCCACCTTCTCACGACCATGGGACTACACAGTCTCCATGTCTCCAAAACTTTTTGAATTAACCGCTAACATTTAGCGACCATATGACTAGCCTCTGGCAGTTTATCCTTAGCATCCGGCGACCACGCGACTAGCGGTTATCTCCTAGTCGTGATGGTTATCTCTGGCATCTGGCGACCTCGCAACAACATATGGCAGCTTATTTGGTAGTTAGTCTCCTTGTCTCTAAATCCTAGTGATTAACTGCTAATCTTCTTTTGACCTCGCGACCATGTGCCACGTGTCCTCTTTGCCACATCATCACCTGCATCATCACTTTTCCACATCATCAGCTTTCTACAAAATTTGGTTGCCAAGAATTTCAAGCATGAAAACCAAGGTACTCCAGTCTGGGCATACGTTTAGATAGCTTCCTCTTTGCTTCACATTTTATGTGTTCTTTTTTTTGCTTATAAACATTTTGAAATGCTCTTGTAGGGTGCATGTGGGATAAACTTCCATGTAGTTTTAAGGCATTTTTGAAATTTGGTGTAATATAATGGGCCCACCTATGCATTATAACCTCCAGCTCTCAAGGGCCCGCCAAGAGACTCTAGGCTCTTCTTCTTATTTCATATACAAAGCCTTTTAGTATATAAACAATACAAATGCTCCTGCACAGGCAATATGGGATAATCCCATTTTCACATTTTCAAGTTTTTGAGGCCTTTGAGCAGAACTGCTCATCAATGGCGACGCATTCTTGCTAATGAAGATCTTTAATGTGTTCTAGAGGTCTGGATGTCCCTCTCCATGGATTTACAATTTCAAATTTATACTTTAAAACTTCAAAAATCTCACCACCATCTTGGTTTTTGGCCTGAACTAGCTCTGTATTTGTCAATGCATTGCATTTGATATGAATGCTTTTACATATCCCCCCTATGGTCTACGCTGGCCTTCTTTATCTTTCCAATCTTTGTGCAAGGTTTATGGCATTCAAATTTTCTAATCAATGATTTAATGCTCCTCTTTTTTGCTCTGCGCTAGAACTTGGAAACATGGTTTACAGTATTGGGTGATTAAAAACCTTTCAAAACCTCCATCCAAAACTAGCGCAGGAACTTGGCAGTGAGGATTGCATTTTAGAATGTTTAAAACTTCTTAAAAATTCCTCTGCACAGCCCAATATGCAATGAAGACTTCACCTTTTGTAACTTTAAAACATTCAAAATAGAACTAAATATTCCTTCATCATCTGCGCAGGACACCAAGCTTCATTGGAATTGCATTGTTTTGATATTTTAAAATATAGACATCCTCCATTCTTCCCCAAGAGCTGCACATTTAAGTTTGCAGTTTATATTTTTTAGAATGCCCTCTAATCCCTGTAGTATACGCAACCTCTATACAAAATCATTTGCAAAGGAATGTCTCAAAGTTCCCCCAAATCTGCGCATAGCATTCATGGTATTTGCTAGTCAAAATTTACATTGCATAAGATATTCCCCTTTCCAATATGATGCATGAACACTATATTCTGGTGTATTTTTTATTGTTTGAATGCCAAAATAGCTCTTATCAAAATCAGCGCAGCCATCTTCAAAGTCTAGATATAAATTATAAGTTCTCCAGCCTTTCTAATTCTCGCCAATGATAACAGTCAACCATCCTTTGGAATTTTTGAAAGATATCTGCTTTAGAACTAGATTCTGATACTCTTGTCAGCTATTAGACCATACATATTCCACGTTCTAAAACAAAAGGGCCATATTCTCCATATCTCTATCTGAATTTTCTTCACAATTATTAGAATGATAAACATCTCTGCAACTTTCTGCAACATCATCATTTGTCCATTGGGAGTAAAGCTCCTTACAAGAAATAAATTCACCCAAGTGTCGAAGGGATATAAAAAGCCTCAATAAGACCATTTACAACCCATGGAAATGAATTCAAAGGAGAGATGAGTATGTTAATCAATGAAATACATGTGAACACTGTTGCTGCATCTAGAGAATAACCCAATAATGCATAAAGGCTAAAGGTAAACAAAGAGAAAAGTGTAGGTGTTGTGGCCCAAAATTCTCCAGGTTGTGCGTGGCACCTCCATTTTGCAATTTATTTGTGTCAAAACACTTTTCTAAAGACCTGTGCAGGGTGTATTTCAAAATGTGCTGGCTTCCTCAATCGTGGCATGTTACCTTTGGAATTGCATGTGTCTCTAGCTCATTGTCAGTGCAGATTATGTTTGGTTTTCCCTTTTAAAATGTAATCATAAAAAATTTGTTTGTCTTCTACCAAGAGAAGTCTAAAATATCATCATTATCCACTTGAAATTGAGGCAAACTTGATAAATTCATGAGTCGATGTCTAGCCACGTATCTGGGTATTGATTTAACTGTCAAGTTAACATGACTTGTTGCTTCCTCTGGAAAGACCGCATTCTCTGAAACATGTTCTGAGATCCACATTTCTACAACTTTTATTACCAAGATACAATTGATTAAGAAAATGAATCATAAGATACTGAATTGACAAACATTTCAAACTGTTCATTACAATTCTACAAACTGAACTTTTTAATGGTAACTAGCCTCTGGAACGGGCCTAAAAAATTGACTGAAACAGGCAATCTGACCCCGTCACCTAGAAAAAATATTCATTCATCTATAATAGATATGCATGTAAAATTGTTTCTCCAAATCTATCCTCTAGTGCAAGATGCGAATAATCAAACCTAGCACTTCCAGAACACTATGTAGGTAAAAAATGTTAAAACACCATAAACCTCATTTGGATCGGCCATTGCAAAATCACTAAATCACATTTTGAAACTTCACCATCAAGTTAGATAGTACACTCATATGCCATAAGAATGATGCCATGATCGGATCTTGAAAATAAAATTCAAACAAAAAGTTATCATTTCCTTAAAATGACCATTTTGCAAACCTGATTCTGTTCTGCATTGTCAATCTACAAAAATTGCTTTTGATATTGAGTTCATAAAGTTATCAAATAAGACCCTCAGAATCTCAACCTCTGAACATGGATTCAATGTCATATGTAGAATGCAAAACCTCAAATGTCTTGCTCTGATGACCAATTGATTAATAGGCATTAATCTGCAAAGTCAGCATTTAAAAGACTTTTCTAAACTTTAATATTGTGAAAATGCATAAACTGGATTTGGAAATAACACAGAAAAATGATCAAATGAATTGATCAAAATCTAAAAATCTTCAAAGGAGTTCATTTCTAGGTCTATAATGTAGAACAACTTCCAATTATACTTGACCTTGAACCGGGTGAAAACAAGGAAACCACAAAGTATGCCACTTAATTTTGAATTCTGCATATTCAGTGAAATTTTAATAAATTGGAAATGGAAAGGCACTGGCAAAGTGAATAACTGAATTGGTATAAAACTGAGACTCTTTAGGTGAATACAATCTTATGTTTATAATATGAGGGACAACTCAATTATCCAAAATGTTCAACCGGGTATACATTTTCAAGACCCCAAAGTGGACAACTTAATAATTCTGCACTTGAATACTCAGGAAATCAGAACTATTCACTAACAGAAAGGTTCTAGAAAACTCATCATCTAATTTCATAGGGATCTGAAAACTAGAAATATTGGTTCATTTTCATGCTTACAATACTTGGGAACACACCATGATGTCATACCTATCCATCTTATCAAAGATGCAGGCCTTCAAAGTAAGGTATTCAGAAATCTGCATTTAACAATTTTGGAAAACTTAACAAAATGCCAACAGAATGAGACTTGAAAACTGCTCAAATAGATTCATTGTGACCTGGAAACTAAAAAATATGAAGTATGTGACCACTGAAACATAGTACAAAAGGAATTTTTTCAATTGAATCAACTGGTCAAAAGTTATAACCAATCAAACTGGGCTAGTTACAGCAAAATGACATCTTAGCAAAAATGTAGCTTTAGGTGACCACCTCAAAATGACTACTCCCTAAACATATCAGATTTGGAATTTAGGAGATGGAACCCACTGCATATGTCAAATGAAAAGTACTGAACCCTCTTCTCAAGTAATATCTGATGAAAATCACCAGGGTATCTTTTTCAAGCACTCTAACTAAGCCTTCTCACAAACAATTTCAGGGGTACTCTCCTTTCCTTATTGAAAATTTTAACATGGTCACTCAAATCTGTGCCAAACTTGAGAGTACCAACACAAGGAATGTGATGAAGGGTTCACACAAATCAAACAGTATCTTGCGAACCCGCCAATATTGATGCCTCCTATTCGTGGGAAGTCGCTTATACTTTACATCTCTACTACAGATACATCATTGGGAATCCTATTGGCTCAAGAGGATCAGAACAACAAAGAAAAGGTTATCTACTACATTAGTAGAACTCTGGTCTCATATGAAACAAACCATTCTTCTATAGAGAAGGCTTGTCTTGCAGTGGTATTTTCTTCACAAAAATTGCGGCACTACATGCTAGCTCGTACTACACGCCTTATTGCTAAAATTGATCCTCTGAAATATTTGTTCAGTAAAGCTACCCTCACATGTAGACTAGCTAAATGGGTCATGCTTCTCAGTGAATTTTATATTGAGTATGTAGAAAGAAAAGTCATCAAGGGGCAAGCGATTGCAGATTAGTTGGCGGAAGCACCTCTAGTAGATCATCAACCATTGAACATTGAATTTCCAGATGAGTCCATATTAATTCTCACACATCGATCTTGGACTATGTTCTTTGATGGTTCATTTACCCAACAGGGGTCAGGTGTTGGGATATTATTCATTACACCTCAAAGGTACTCTTTACCAAAAGCATACAAGATTTTATTTCATTGTACAAACAACATCGTTGAGTACGAAGCCTTAATCAATGGTATGAAGATCACCCTTGAGTGGCGAGTGGGCAAGCTCAATGTCCTTGGAGATTCATAATTAGTCATCAATCAAGTAAATGATATCTATCAGACAAAAGATGACAAGTTGGTGCCTTATAAACAACTGGTTGATGACCTCAGAAAATATTTTTCTCACATCACATTTCAACAAGTTCCAAGGGAAAACAATAAATTAGTTGATGCCATGGTTTCTCTTGCTTCCATGTTACAGATGCCAGAAAATGATTTCCAACATGAATTCCTAGTGGAGACGTTACACTACCCAGCCTATGATTCCCCTAATTCCCAGATGATTTGTCCAGTCATTGGACATGACTCATCTCGCTACCGTCATATTTATTCCTACCTTCGTGACTAGATTGTTCCGGACACTTACACCCAGAATGAGAAATTTCACTTAATCCGTAGTGCTTCACAGTTTTTCATCATAGCTAATGAATTGTATAGGTGCGGTCTAGACGGTACCCTCCTTAGGTGTTTAGAACCCGATGAGTCCAAACGTGTGTTAGTAGAGGTGCATGAAGGCATCTGTGGGTCTCACTCTAATGGCCTGACACTAGCCCGTAAATTTATTAGAGCTGGTTACTATTGGCCAGATATGGAAAATGAAGCTACACAATTTTCTAAGTCTTGCAAATAGTTTCAGCTACATGGTAATCTAATTCATGCTCCAACCAAGGAGCTTATTCCCTTCATTACTTTTTGGCCATTTCAACAATGGGCCTTTGCCTTGGTGGGTCAGATTTATCCCTCATCTTCAAATGGACATAAGTTCATCATCATAGCTATAGACTATTTTACCAAGTGGGTGGAGACAGTCCCTCTCACCGTTGCCAATGGAAAATCAATAGCTATGTTCATTCTCAACTACATCATCTGTAGGTATGGTGTACCCTCAACAATAATCACTGATAATTGGGGGCAATTCAAAAACAAGGATTTGACAAAGCTATGCTCTAAGTTTAAAATTACTCAGCATTCGTCTTCCATCTATTATCCTCAGGGTAATTGACAGGCGAAAGCATCAAATAAGACAATCCTCAGAATCCTGCATCGCACAGTTCACAAATTTGGACGAGATTGGCATCTCCAAATCAATCCAACTCTCTGGGCATACAAGACAAGCATAAGAACACCAACAGGGGCTACGCCCTATGCTTTGGTTTATGGGGAAGATGTTGTGTTACCAATTGAGGTTGAGATTCCTTCTCTACGAGTCTCTCTAAAAGGCATCATTACTGATGATGATAACAGAATATCTCGGCTACAAGAGCTACAATTACTTGATGAACATCAGCAAGTGGCATTTGATCACCTTAGAGCATACCAGAAAAGGATGTCCAAGAGCTATAACAAGAAAGTTTGCACAAGGGACTTCCAAGCGGGTGACCTCATTCTGAGGGAAAACCCTAAGAATCAACAACATCG
This sequence comes from Thuja plicata, assembly GCA_018584345.1. NCBI lineage: Eukaryota > Viridiplantae > Streptophyta > Pinopsida > Cupressales > Cupressaceae > Thuja > Thuja plicata. The sequence goes on from MU227726.1 coordinate 1,388,106, forward strand.
AATCTAGAAAGGGAAATTTGAACCAAATTGGCTTGGTTCGTATGTTGTCACTGCAGTGTTTGGGTCTGGCACTTATCAAATTTCTACTACTGAGGGAGAACAACTCAAAGAGCCCATCAATGCTCTTCATCTGAAATGGTTCTACAGTTGAGACTACAGTATGCTCCTGTATATCGTAAAGTCCTGAAAAAATTCTAAAGATTGGAAAATGTCCTGAAAAAATGATCATCTTAGTGAAAACCTAGCAATAGGTGCTTTGATGTATCTCCAAAAAAATTATATATTCCAAAAATTAAAAAAAATTAAAATTGAAAAATACAAAAAAAAAAAAGAAAAAAAGGTGTCATTGATGAAAACCTAACAAACAGGCGTCATGGTAGCAAAAAAAGAATTTTTTCCAAGAAGGTGAAAACCTGGTAAACAGGCACCTCTTGTTCCACATTGCTATATCTATCACAGCACCACTTGGCTTTATGCATTTTCTTTCCTACTTTGCTACTTTCCTACTTGCATTTGTTTTTCACATGCTTTCTATTTCCCATCAAGACACCAACTTATATGGATTGAAACTAGTCATACTCTTGGGGAAACCCTCCTGGTCTAGGGGGCACTGTCCTATTACCTTTTTGGATCTTCTTCGCGACAGTCACCAGTGGTTCTCACTGCATCTGCCTACTATTTCTTAGCTTATACTAAGTTCTCTCTCCTTGAGAATCTCCCTAACATCAGTCACTAGTGTTTCTCACTGCGTCTGTCTACTGATGTCTAGCTAGTACTATGATCTTCTTTGAGAATCTCTCTTGCGTCAGTCACCAGTGGTTCTCACTGCATCTGTCTACTGTCATTGTACTATTGAGATTGCTCACATCCATTCCAGTTGGAATTATACTTCAACACTCTATCTATCGACACTTGGTCTTGACAATTCTTCGCTTTAGTTTGTACATAGCTTTCGGTCTCTTTCGTGACACTTTGGTTCCTTTGCGAACCCTACTGATTTGACATTGATTTAGCACCATACGCCTAGGGGAAACCAAATATAGTTTTTCCTCACAACATATGTCAAGTCAGTCATCGTTACTTGGGGGCATGGGTCCCCAATTTGACCACATCTTCGATTTACACTAGAGTCAGTAATCTTGTCATTTCTGAAGGACAACTCGCTACTGACACAAACTGGTGTTTTTCAACACCCCAATTCAAACAGTGTTTTTCAACACTATCTTTGGACACATCTGTGTTTTTTAACACACATTGGATATCTCACAAGTAAACATCTATTGATAACAATCAAACACAAGGCACTCACAAGCACAACGGTGTTTTTCAACACCTCATACACATACATATGCAAAAACTTTGAAACTGGCTGAGCTATGATTGAATCTTTCTTTGTATGTTGTCTATTCTCATGGATTTCATTGATATTTTCTTTGTCTATGGCTTGTTGGTGTGGTCCTGATGATCTGGCAATGTCAAATAAATAGGGTGTATGTGATAAGAGCTCCCACATTAAGGTGGAAAATCCTCACATCCCTCCATCTTGTTTATTTGGATGTCATGGTGAGGTTGGTACTATCTCCTTGACTGTTATTGCTTTGTTTTTTTACGCATGATCACACTCATGGTTATCTTGGTTTTGAATGCCTCGATACTGATGTACTCTTGCAACTTTAACTGGAAACAATGTTCAGGTTATCTTGGCTTTTGTACTTTGGTGCTTACGTTTGTTTCCTACATTTTATCCGATGAAAGTCATATTCATATTCTTATAGTCGCATTGGCACCAGTAAGGATTGTATTGACTCTGATGTTCCAAAAATGCTCAATGATGATGATTTTACGATGGGTCTCACAACCATGTCCTAGAATTGCACTTTCATATTGCATCTAGCATAAGATTGCATTTTCATTCTAGACTTGCATTGTGG
>MU227726.1:1391508-1421761 GCA_018584345.1 Thuja plicata
GTGAAACGAGCATAAGAACAATACTCATGTGGGATCTCCTACTCCCGGCCAAACTGTCGCCAGACACGTGTCAAAGGAAAGCGCTCAATCACTGAAATCGCCCAGCCAATGAGTGGTCGTGACACTAGCATGTATCCTAACTACTCACTGGCATCATCCCAGTCCTCTATCAACCTCGATGGTCTCCATGTCACTGCAACCAGATTGTCAAGCTAAGATCGCCACTACTCTGTCTTACCCAGCGCAAGCTGGGTAATCAAACCTTTGTACCTATATATGTAAGGCTCTAGCGGCTCCCTCAAATCCTTGCATATGGGTCGTGTAACCAATAGGTGCTCCCATGCCCACACCTATAAAATATAAACCCCTGACACCATGCTCTTCGCCTCTTTATAGGCGATCTCATGCATCTCATGGTACATATGGGCCAGTATACACTGACCCCACCCATATCTTATCGGCTCCTCCAGCATCTGCTGCAACATCTGACCTCAACCACACTCGAAACCATGTTTCCCATGATCCAGCATCAGATAGCAGCCAAGGAATGATGCCAATACCATGGCCAATCGGTGCCCAGGCCTGTACTCTCTGATCAACTCCTCCCATGGGATGGCTCTCCCCATGACTAGCTCATCCTGTAGGATCTCTCGTAGTGCCAATGTCCCTGGCCGAGGTTGTACCTCATACTCTACTCGAGGCCCATGGAAAGGTATCCTGAGGATCCTATAGATGTCCTCTAGCGTCACTGTCATCTCACCTTGAGAAAGGTGAAAGGTGTTCATTTCTAAATGGAAACGCTTTACTAGTGCTCCCAGTAACCCGTGATTAACCTGAATGTTGGGTACCTCACAGAGATGTGATAGGCCCAAGCTGTCAATATGGGAGATCTCTGCATCGTCTAACTACCTCACCAACCGACTGATAGCTGGATGATGTGACCTAAATGCAATGTCTAGGAACTCGACTTGCAAGACATACAAACACCAAAACACAATCACTACTCATGATTCCCGATAATCAATTCATAACTAAGCAATAAAGCATTACAAACACACTACGCTACGAACCAATGCTGACACAATTGCTATCGGACGCAGTGCACCCTTGTTTTATATTCAATTTGCTACTTTTTCTTCATGCGAGATAGCAGATTCTTGCGGGAAGAAGTTTCATGAGTCACGCAAAGTTTCCTCACTATTCGCGCGAGAAACCCCCCTATCGAAGGGTTTCCCGCACGAGATGTGGGTACCCTCCCATGCAAGGATACCCACCGACCCATGCGAGAATCTTCCTTTTGGTAGTTTCTCACACGAGACCTCATCACGAGGCGCGTGAGGAAACTAGTTCCTCGCGCAAGAACCCGCGGAACAATATCTAAAAATGTGACAAATAATGCAAAACTTAACCAAAAATAACAAAAATTGAAATGCTAGAGAGGTTAATCGACCACTTACCAGGGGTTCGTAGGCTGTTGGCCGATTATGACGCATGGATTGCTTGAAATGATGCGTGCTCACAGGGACCACCATTTTTGCTCAAAACTCAATTCTCAAAATTCAACGGAGGCAAATGATTTGAAAATGACCTTTTTGACTCATATATAGGTTTTGACCTAATTTTCAAAAGTGCTCCCATTTACGTGAAAATTTTACCACTAGCTAATTTGGCCGCTCTGAATCCATTTTTGTGGTCGAAATCAAAATCTGACATTTCTATGTAGCTCAAAATTGCACTTTAAAATTTTTGGGACCGACGTGTTCGGACGCTTGTGGATTTGACTTTCTGACGTTGCTTTCTTGTCAGAATCATATCTAATCAACATTTTCTCAAATCTTTGACTTTTTTCCTCAAAAGTCAACTCTGGTCAACTATGGTCAACCCTAGTCAAACTTGGTCAACCTGACCTCCAAATCGCTCAAAATTGATTCTGAATCTTCCAAATTCTTTCGTAATCTATTCTGAGTTCTTCTTGATCTCTGATTCAACATCTATCTGTGATTTCTCGCTCTCAATCATCATTATGACGTGTCATCTTTCTATTTCGCTCTTGAGGGGGCAGGATGATTACATCAATGAATCTATTTCCAATCAATCTAATCTGAATTCAAAAGTCCTCACTGCTAGGGGCATCTCATCACTTGGGGCATATTCATTTTTTCGTACCTCACAGTCAAAACTGGGTGTTCCATGACTTTTAATCAATAGGAGCATCTTTGTTCCTTACATCTTGTCATCTATTAGGTAGCAGGGCAATCTAACTCGGATCCCTGAGGATCAAGCTTCATTCTAGAGAGGATTCTCAAAATCTCAATCTTTTAAGTATCTGAGCAATCTAACTCAGATTCTTGAGCATCAAGCTTCGTTCTAGAGATGATTCTCAAAATCTCGATCTGACCAGTGTCTAGGCAATCTAACCTAGATATTGGGGGACTAAGCTTCTTCTGGAGATAGTCCCAAAATCTCTATTGACTATCTTTTGGACAGGTATCGGGGCAATCTAACCCTGACTCCTGAAGGTTGAGCCTTGTTCTGGGGACAGTCTTGTGAAAGATATCAATCTAACTAGTGTCTGGGTAATCTAACCTAGATATTGGGGGACTAAGCTTCGTTCTAGAGATAGTCCTAAAATCTCTATTGACTATCTTTTTTGTGGACAGGTATCGGGGCAATCTAACCCTGACTCCTAAAGGTTGAGCCTCGTTCTAGGGACAATCTTTGAAAGATGTTAATCTATTAGGTATCTGAGCAATCTAACTTAGATCCCTGAGGATCAAGCTTCATTCTGGAGATGATTCTTGAAATCTTAATCTATTAGGTATCGGGGCAATCTAACCCGGATCCCTGAGGATCAGGCTTCATCCTGGAGATGACCCTCGAAAACTCTACTTGACCGGCATCTTGGCAATCTAACCTAGACTTCAGAGAGTTAAGCTTTGTCCTAGAGATGGCTCTAAAATCTTCATCAATCGATCTTTGCATCATCAATCTTCAAAATCTATTCTTTTGTGCTTCAAGCATCAGACTATTCTTTGAACCAATGCACTATTCACACATCAATTCAAAGAGGGGCAAAATGTAACACCCCAAAATTGGCATCTTGCAACCCTAACCAATTTTGTTGCATTTGTCATTCTTTTGAATCATCAAAGTCTTATTGTACTAGGAAATTCTGAGTTTTGACTGACTCTACTCGACCTAAGTGTCAAAAGGACAAAATCCTAAATCTGCATTAATCATAACATTATATTTAATTTCTAAAACATCAATTAGCTAAATAAACCCTATGATTGAATTTATTTAATTATAAAGTCCTAGCACTTTAATTAAATTAAATTCACCCCTTTTAGCTAAAACACATAAAAAGGAATTAAATAATATTTAATTATTAAATAAATATCCTCATTTCAAAAATTGAATTTAATTATTCAAATAATTGAGAAAAACACATTTATGAGGTCATATTCTATTTATTTATTCTCTCAAAAATCTTCTCTTCAATTCAGAAATGTAAACTTTGAATTAATTGTGCTTTAAAGAGAAAGAAAATAGTTAAAACAAAGAGAAAACAGTTAAAATCAAAAAAAAAAAAAGTTAAAAAAAAAGATAAAACAATTCATTGTTTTCTTTTAAAGAAAGCTTTCTATTTTGAACTGGCTTTTCTATCTGTTTTATTTCAAGAATGAAACTTTCTATTATGAGCAGACTCTCAATCTATAAAGGAGCTCCCATTCCTCATTCAAAACCCCTGAGAAAAATAAGCATTGTTAGAATACTGAATTGTTGCTACATTTTATCATCTCATTTCTAGTTAAAAGCTTTCATTTGCAATAGAATAGTTTCAATTTCTTAGAATAATTGCATTGTCTTAGATTAATCTTGCATCTTTCAATTCTTAGAATAATCTTACATTTGCATTGCATTCATGGAAAAAATCCTTCATTCTTAGATCGGTTTATGGTTGTGAGACTCTCATTCTGAGAGCTATTTCAAAACCCCGTCTAAATAGAAGGCAACATGTCGAATCATACAGGCATGCAGGATGAATAACCCATATTCACTTCTATATGTGGCTGATGAACAAGGACTATGTTGAAGTGTATGGTTGAATAACAAGGCCAATTTTACCACATACATAAACTAGTCCTAGAACATAAAAAGGACTTGAGTATAGTTAATGGCATGTGCATAGAAATGAATGCATACATAATGCATTAAACAAATGAATAACTATGATGTATAAAGATGTGTGATAATGAATATACGAAAAGAAATATATATACATGATTAATAAATAACATAATATTTACACAAAATTATATCATCTAACAATATTTTCACATAAAAAATTCTCAACCTAAAATAAGCAAAATAAATTGTACAAATTTTACCATTGAAAATTAGACACAATATTATGTGAAAAAGAAGCATATAAACTAAAATAGTCCATCAAAAATTATGTTTTCATAAAATAAAGTATTAGATATGAAGTTGACCCTTTAAAAATAAATAAATTTACACACCATTTTGGTCCATAAACATCCACATTATGGAGAATGGAATAAAATTTAACTTTGAATAGACAATGCAATTTGTGTGTAAAACCAAAAATGTCTTCATCATCGTTTTGTCGTGGAATTTACAATGATAACTTACATCATGTCCAATTGATATGACCTTTTTAAAAATTAAAACTCAGTTATATTATTTAAAAAATCAATATATTAAAATCAAAAGACTTTGCTTAGTGTATGAAGCAGTCACATCGTTGGAGAAACATTTTGTTGATAAAGATTAAACATATGAAATGTGAGGTATTTTCCAAGTAATTTTTTCTTTGTTCTTGTTAAAAAAAATATTTAATTCAATTTTGATATTAAAAAGATCACTTCTCACTATATCAAATATTTTCTAGATTGTAAACATCAAAGCAAATATTAAAAAATCTGATTCTTTTGGTTATGGGATTGATGGACAGGGATAGAACTACTTAGTTCTTTGATGAAGTCAAGGAAGCTTCAAATCATGCATTTTTTTATTCATATTGGTGGAATCATTTGGTTCAAATAGTATAATAGTGATAGCACGTCATGTTGAAATGGTATTTTCTTCTTGGAAGGACATGTCAATAGCATATGATAAGAGTACAAAGATAAGATCATACAAGTCAAAAGTGAACTTATTATGATTTTTTTTCTTCAAGAGATAGGGTTATCATCTCATATATTCTCACTAAATAAATATAATCAATTTAGTACAATGTTAAAAGTGAAAAATAATGTTATTTTACAAAATTAATTATAAAGGAAGGGTGTTTTTAGTTTTTTATTTGAGGAGAGTAGGAATTTGTTTTATTTATAAAATTAAAGTCTATTATAAATGTAATAAAAAATAGTAGTAATTAATTTCAAAAAATAATTTAAAATTAATAATATTATTGATAAGTATAAATACAATGTCTTAAAGTAAGCAGTAGTAAAGAAACATATTTAGGGGGAGGGGGAATTAAAATTACTTCAACACATCAAAGCCACAAAGAATCGTAAAATAACAAGGCTTAGAAGCATTAAAGAATAGTTAAGACCATCAAAATAGAAGAAATTTAGTCCACTGCTAGAACTAAAATCAGTTTCCACATTATTTTAGGGAATAAGAGGAGCATCAATGACCAATATTATGATAGAGATTATAGCAATGTTAGGTAAGAGTGTGAAATTTAATATTTTATTGAATTAATTTTAAAATCTATGTGATTCAGTCCCATGAATAGGATTCAATTATATGTTGTGTCCACCTAATCTACCCATGAAATTGATTTAACAGACGATATACTTTATTTCTCTAGTTTGCCCAATTCTCTATTATGCATTAATTTACAAGGATTGACTTTTAAAAATACCTTGGGGAGATTGTTGAACTACAAGAGACGAGGCCCCATAGGTCAATCCCTTGAAAAACTAGATTTATTATCACGAAATAATTGAATGACAATTGGCGAGCATGCAACTAGTCTAAATAATAATTTTGATGCAATATTGTGAAAGGAAATTTGCAGTCATGCATAACTATTTCCACATAATCCAAATAGAGAAAATCATACAAATGAGTGTTCAAAATCCACAGGCAAAAGAATAGACAACATACCATAAAATGATGACATAAGATACACCTTAAGAAAACCCTCAAGGTGAAAAATCCCAAACTCCCAAACTTTCAATCAGCCATGTATTATTCAACAATACAAATATTATAATACATTTGTAGAGCTTTCATGAATACCTCTAAAATATCAAGCTTTCTATATGTACTCCATGCGAACAATAAAATGAGATAACCAAAGATTCCAATCCACGCTTCAAACCCTCATATGTGTATTCTACATGAGATGCTCACACAAGTTAACCCCAAATAAGTCAACCTTAAACAACTACTCATGTGTTTGCTTTAACAAACATAAAATTGCACAAAACCACCAAGTGTTATATTAATTAAACCATGTGAATAATACCATGAGCTTATAAAATTGTCCCCTACCCCCCTCTCCCCCCCCCCCCAACATTTATTTCTTAGTAATAAGTTTTNCCCCCCCCCCCCCCCCCCCCCAACATTTATTTCTTAGTAATAAGTTTTCCCAATATTAAATATTTTCTCAATGTACAAACCAATATTAGATTTTATCTCAATGATGACATGTAACTGATTGAATGTTTGATAATGTTAATTTGAAGATGATGCAAGACATTAAATCAGTTAATGGTTTGTATTATCATTGATGTCAACTTGATATCATCTATATGGTCATATACATAATGCCAAAGACTTCAGAGAATCAATGGAATAAAGCTTATGCTTTCAGCAATGCATAAAATTCAAGTATTCACCAAGTGACAGACTACACCGGCAGAGTGCACACCATCGGTAAAGACAAAGATAAAGTCACAGTGATGCCCGACGAGCAAAAGACTGTGTTGACCGACGAAGCAGAATCACAGGATGCCCGACGAGCTAAAAATAGTGTTGCCCGACGAGCAAGATCCAATTATGCCCGATGGATGGAGATCCCGAAGCTAACTGAAGTGACACTAACGGAACTGGCAGTTGTCACCGGCGATGAAGTTAACCCCAAATAAGTCAACCTTAAACAACTACTCGTGTTTGCTTTAACAAACATAAAATTGCACAAAACCACCAAGTGTTATATTAATTAAACCATGTGAATAATACCATGAGCTTATAAAACTGTCCCCTACCCCCCTCCAACATTTATTTCTTAGTAATAAGTTTTCCCAATATTAAATATTTTCTCAATGTACAAACGAATATTAAATTTTATCTCAATGTTACATATAACACATAAAGTGAGCTCATGAATGTCTAACCCATGTGATGCATACATACTTAAATCCCTTAGGTGCACAGGAAATAATATTAAATTACATTATGCCACAACATGCAAGGTGCACACCACACTTTTTGCTAATACTCTCCCACTTGGTGTATACATTACATAAGGGGTAAAAATACTAAACTCAAACATCAAGAGAAAAACCTCTATAGTCACCATATAAAATAAATGAATCAAAGAGCTTCATGTGTTTCAACAAGATAATCACAATAATAATCAATATAAGCACCATCTCAAATATGAATAACCTCATAGGTGGAGTGCTTCTAGCATCCGAAGTTTCCTTGTTTGGATTTGGGAGTCTATGCTTCGTCCCTTGGTGTTTTTGGTTTATGCGTGGGTTGTCAGGTCTCCGAGTCAATATGTGTTTTTTGTCCTTGGTCATGGTCCCTCTCATAGGTGGAGGCGTGGTTTATCTTCAGTCTGGATGCCCTCATTTTATCTTTTCCTTGTCATCTTTGGAGTTCGTGTTGGTTTCTGGTTTAGGGGTCATCGTCCTCTCTTCCACCTGGTTCATGGTTTGGTTGCAATTGGAGGTCCTTGTTTTTCCAGGCTTGTTTTTGTCAGTTTTTTTGTTTTTTCCTCCTTGTGCATTGGTTTGGTGTTAGGTCTTGTGGTTTGTTTGGTCAGCTTCTTGGGTTTGGCTATGTTGTCCCAATCTTGTTTCCTTGGGTTTGTCTTTTGTTTTGCTTTAGGAAGTGGGAGTCTCCTTTTGTTTTCTTGTGTCTCTCCTTACCCTTGTGTTGTGGGGTGGGTGTTTTTTTTTCCTTGTGGGTTGGTTTTTGTGTTTTTCTTGCTTGTGTTTGTCATCTCTTTTGTTCTATGCCTCTTGGCCTTTGCTAGTGTTTTTTCTTTTCCTTTTTTTCTTCTTTTTGTGGCTAGGGCTAGCATTTTTCAAGGGCCTGGTATGTTTTTTGGGCATTTTTGGTTAGGGGTTGGTCTTGGTGGGGTTGTGTTTATCCCTTCTTTTACTCGGTGCATCTCATTGTCTTCTTTTATGGGGGCTTCTATTGCTTCAGGTTGGACTCCTCCTTCCAAGGCTTCTATAGAGGCGAAGTCAACCCCTATTGAGGTAGGGTTTCTGGTTGTGGCTTCTTTGTGGAGAAGGAAATTTGGTGTTTTTCTTCCTCTTTCTTGTTCCTAATAGGGGTGGAAGCTTCTTCTATGAAGGTGTAGAATGGTTGGAGGTTAGAGGTTGATTGGTACTCTTTGTTCTTTTCTTGTGGATGGGGTTGCTCAGTTTCGTGAATGTTGTCTTCTCATTTTCCCTTCTAGTTGGCTTCTTCTCTTTCCTAGAGGTGGGATCCTTTCCTATAGAGGTGGAAAGGATTTTCTCTATAAAGTTAGTTCTTTGCGGATGGGAGTTGTTTGCTTGTGGCAGCTGGTTGGTTCTAGATTTCTCTTTGATTCCTCTCTTCATGTTTGGGTACCCTTGGTAAAACCCCTCTTTCTCCTCCCTTTCTTGGCTTGGGAGGTTGTCCTTTTTTTAGATTACTCTTTCTTGGTCTCTCTCTTGAGCTTGAATGTGAAGGCTTGGGGTGCCTTTCAAAATCCCACTGAGGTTTGGGGATCCTCTCAAAACCCAATAGCTTCAGGTAGTCTTTTGATTATTATTTCTTTGAGGTTGTTTATGTTGATGGTTTTCATGGTTTGGGGATCCATTCAAAGTCCTATAGACAATGGTTTTTCAAGCCATTTAAAATCCAATGTGGTTATGGGAGCCAATTGAAATCCTATGGTGGTTTGGTGAGCCTTTCAAAATCCCAAAATTGCAGCTTATTTTTTTATGATCAATCTTTTGAGGCTAATCATGATGATGTTTTTGGGATCCATATTAAAACCCAATGTTAAGGTGTGGGGTGCCTTTCAAAACCCTAAGGATCTCCTTTCTTGGTATACTATCTCTTTGATGTAAGGGTTGGCCTTGTGTTGGTTTTGTTTGGGCAGCTGAAGCCTTGTATGATATATGTTGTCATGTTGTTGTTTGCATGATGGTTCTAGGTTGTTGTTTTGTAATGTTCTATTTTTTCAGCTATTCATCCTAGTGGGGTTCCAGATCCCCCTCAAAATTTGATTGTATTGGGTTTCAGGGGCCCTTCCAAACTCATTTTTCCCCTAATCAAAAACATGGGCAAAATGCAATCTATAAAGGATGTGAGATTTATATTTCTACCAAAACATTTCTATTAGTATAATTTTCCTCTCATATATTATTGATACTAAGACAATATGTCTTATGTTAGTATAAAGTAAAGTAACATATCCATGTGATTTTTTATTTAAAATTATATCTAATTTAATGAGAATGGTTTCATGTTTTAATATATTGATAAGTGATATATATTTGTGTTCAATTTGGATTATTATACAATCTCAATCTACTTTTCTTTTGTTTCTATTTGGACCAAACTTAATACAATCAATCATTTATTCTTTCTTATTTCCATACTTTTGTTCCTTGTCAAAATATGATATAGATCATTTTCGTATCTGCATATGCTCTCTTTCATATTGGTCATCATTATTAATCTAACATGTCAAGAGCTTTAACCTCCCCTAGGGGAATGCATTCACTTATCAATTTAACAAACTCGTAAACAATGTCTATTGACACCACCTTAATAAATCATGATTCCAAGAAGGAAAATGTGAGCAATGTTTTAGGCTCCCACTTTTTGATTTCAGTCACCTCACAATTTAGATCAATTCCATGTGGTATGGCAACTTTGTTAGGAATTAATCTTCACTCGGTAAAGTTAATTTCCTCCTTTTGTCTCTTGTAGGAATATTCCTAAGAAATCCCTACAAGCTCTTTGTCCTTTATGAGTTCTCACATCTCATTTTCTTTATTTTATATATTTGGAATTATTAGATTTTCTTCTTATGAGGTGACACATTGCACCCACATAGGATGCTAGAGGGCATGCCTAGACTTGGGAATTACTTTGTAACTCCTCTCTCTCACCTCTATATATTGAGGTGTCTCTCTCTTTTCTACTATGGAAGCATTTATATGCTAATATCAACCTCTCTTTCTCTCATTGTATTTACTTTAGGCTTTATTCCATCTACATGATCATTGGAGTTTTTTCTTTTCTTTTTCCCCATACAAATCTTGTGTCTCCTTGAATCTTGGTTTGGTTTCTCTTGTTTTTGGCTTTTCATATTTATGGTAATATTCCAACTTCAAATAATTTCTCCTTGATTAGTTCTTTTTCGGTATTTTATGTTATTTTCTGGTACTTTATATTATTTTTTGGTATTTTATGTTATTAAATTTTGTGACACTCGAGATCAACCTTCATTATTTTTTGTTACCTAAGATTATGAGACAATCATCAACCTCAACCCATTAATTTTCTAGATATGATGAATGGGTTCAAAGCGTCATCAACATCATTCTTTCATCGTTAATTTGGGAACACCCCTAATTCATTATATATATATATATATATATATATATATATATGGTCATTCAAGCATGGGTTTAGGCCCTCTCCTTGTATTTTTATATATCAAAAATATAAAAAGATTACAATAAGAATCCTCCTATACTGTGGAAAGGATGAGAGAAGATAGCAATATGCTTATAAAATATGCATACTAATTTTATTCCTTTGCATCATTTTCTAACTACCTTTATAGATTGCAAATGCCCATGCATAACCAAAGTACCCAATATTACTAAAAAACTTGACTTAATCATAGAACCCTAAATTATTTTTTAGTGAAGAATACCCATGCCAAAGACACAAGAAAAAGGCTAAAAGAAAGTAATTCAATTCAACTCGTATAACTTACCCTCCATATTCATTAATATAGCTCACCTAGCTAGTAATTTTATTTATTTATTGGCTTTTGTGTCATTGAATCTCTCTTCTTGAGGAGAATATTTGTTTATCATAACATCTTGAGAATATTGAGTCCAAGGTTGTAAGGAGATTCCCTCAAATCTAAGATAATATATTTCTACATTGTAGACTTCCTCCCTTTTAAGGCCCTCCATTGACTTTGATGTGCCTCATAGATCTGACTAAAGAAACCCCATAAAACTTAAACACCAACATAGTGAGAGAGGGGAGTCTTTCCATAGTGGCATTATTCACTACCTAATCCAAGCTAGCTCTAAATTTATCCCAAAGAACGTAATTCCCCAAAGCTCTAGTGAATTGCTTATCTCCTACCAACTTAGGAAATTTTCTATGTATGAAGATTGAGAAGATCCCAAAATTTATGTGGTGCCAAGTGGCCCCTTCTACAGATTCTTCCCTAGATTTTTCAGAATAGCTTTCATGAATTCTTATCCATGACAAAAAGAAAAATTGTATCTTTTTTGTTGTTATTTAAGGTTTAAATACCCTAGAGTGTTCAATCATTTTATCTTCTCTATCTCTCCATCTTAAGATGAATCATAGAGTATGATTTGAAATGTTTTTTATATTAAAATAAGCCAAAACAAGGGGGTTGGCCCATTAAATCAAGAGGAAAAGCCTCAAGAACAATAGTCACCGCACATCAACAACAAAAAGTAGTAAAAATAGATAGTCATCCAATCCCCTCCCTTAATATCAAAAACACCACCCACCATCTAACTATCAGTACTATAGCATTAAAAGAGTAAGTTTTAGGAATACTACTACAAGTACCAGAATAACTACTAGTATTAGCATCAAAATAGCTACTAAAATTTTTAAAAGTATCTAAAAATCCATCATGTCTATAAAAAAGTTTATGTGACCAAGTAGTAATAAAATTACTATGCCACATAGGGATAAACCAAAATAAAAGAACCCTAATGGTTCTCCTAAGGCAGAGTAGTAACGAAAAGAACACAACCCGTAACACAAAAATTAATTTTTCTTCTTATCCTTGTTGGGCTTGGACAACAGAAATCAAGTCCAATCATCAGTCAGGAATTGGAACAATTCCTTGTTCTTGTCGTCTTCAGCATCCTTCTTATTCTCCTTCACCTGTTGCAGCAGACATAAATTAGTAGTAGAGGAGTGCATAACTTTTATGGAAAACTGAGACATCGTGGTGAAGCTCTTATCAAGCATAAGAAGCTCTTTTTTATCTTGCTTATTTCCTCCGTGTTGGCACACACCCCATACAAGATTCAATCTTCTCCTTTATGTCCTCATCAACAGCACATTAAGAACCGTTATTTTTCCTCCCTAGATCCCCAGAAGCATGTTCGCCTTTGTCCTTAGTGTGAGGAAGGGGAAGAGATAGTTAAAGAGGAAGTACTTTTGTTACCCTCCTCCTTCTTAGAAGAAATAGGGCCACCAATGTCATTTTTAAAGTTGGCAGAAACATGAGTAGGGCTAATGATATTATTAGTCCCCTTCATATTCGTCCCAAATTTTCATTGTCTTCCAAACTAGGATCCTCTTAATCTTCCTCCACATATCTTTCCCGCGCCTCTTTTTCCTTCTTTCATGGTTTAGCAACAATTATGCTAGATCTATGAGGTGTATCACCAACCTTGACATCAGAATCCACAATGTAAACACTAGGTTCCTTTTTGGGTTTTTTAGCTTCTAGGGGAGGAGCCGTCGGGACACTTTTATTTTTTTGACCTTTTTTTGGAGGGGTTTCTGATGGAGAGACGTGGGGATACTAATGAGGGGTGTTGGGTTTTTAAGATTTTTTTATGTTCTCCACCGGGGGTCTACAGAAGGGTAGCGGGAGGTGGGGACACCCTAGATAGTGATAGTTCTAGGAGAGCACAATGCCAAATGGAAGTTATAAACTCTCAGCATGAGGCCTTGATGGATAATGGTGTGGTTTTTGTTTTTCTATGACGTTCACGCACCTCCATGACAGTGGCTTCTCAAGAGTACAGAAGGTAAAGGGGGAGAGAAATTAGGTCCCGGTGATGAAGATGGTTCAACAAGGGGAAATGGTAAAAATAGTAAACCCCAAAATGCCCTTCGAGATTAAAATATTTCATAATGACCATACACACCTAATCCCAAGGCTCAAGAAGCTCCTCCCAGTCGAAGCTGCCATGTAATTTGACAGGCTCTTTGTTCTTTATGAAGAATCTCTTCAAGTTGGTTTCATCTTAAACTTTGCTCATTTTTCCACTTCCTTCCCTCTGTGGTAAGCCTCGTCACCTACGTAATAACTTCCTCATTAATTTGAAAGGTGATACCCCCCATAGTGATCATCTTGTCATTCCAGCTATTCACAAATTTCTTAGAGTAGTTCTCATCAAAACCAGTCATGGCTTATATATAGGGAACAATGCCACCCTCATCCAGAGTCATCCACACCCTAGGGTTAGTGCATATGGTGTCATCAATTTTATCTGGCTTGAAACGCACCATATTTCACCCCATTTTAGAATCTGAATCTAAATTCTCCAGAGTGGCAATGTAAGAATAATTCTGCGTAGGAAATCTAAGGAAGTTGTAGATCTTACCCTTATAGCTTTGAATAAAAATGTTACAATGCCAAAAAAATTCACAAAAAGAGGTAATAATTGTCCTCGATATCGCTTCCCAAGGAAAGCACACGCCAGCAAGGAAACATGTGTGAGAGGTCACATTCCAGGCTATATTCAATGTTGAGAAATAATTTATGATGGAAATATGTGGAGGCAATGATGGGGACATGAGTGCAACATTTATTGTGGCTCGATGCTTTAAAATCCTTGAGATCACAAAAGATTTCACAATCCTCCTCAAAATTTAAAATAATCGTACCCATCCAATTTAAATTGTAATTAGCCCAACGATGATTTGACCCAAACTTGTCTGTTACACTAGAGAAAAATAAATTTGAATTTGAATTTAAATCAAGAGGAAATCTTGCCTTAACCCAAACCTCCCGGCAGAGCCAACAAGTCATCCAATCAAACATGAAATTATGAGTCGTTGTTGATGCAATTTTTTCTCTCTCTCGATGAGATTTATTAATGTCAGAAAAAGGAGCCAGGTGCCTCCAACAACACATTCCCACCTTCCCCAAACCTTCAACAACCAAAGAGTCATCCATGGCATTCCCTCCCTATAAATATGTTGAATTTTAAAATCCTCCAACCTAGTTAGCAACCAACATACACCCTTGATAACATTGTTTATCCTCTAGCAAGCTTTCATACTTCCTTTCATGGTTTCTATGATTAACTTTGAATCTCCCTCAATAACAATCCTTTTAGATCCAACAAAAAGAGAACACTTGAGGCCCTAGAGGAGAGCAAGAGCCTTAACAACATTACTTGAAGCATGCCTAAACATCCTAGTGAAGGCCAGCACCATGCTGCCTCTCTCATCCCTAATAACTCCTCCCGCATCCAGACCATTTCGGGCTGCACCATCAAAATTCAATTTTAACCAAGAGGGGGGTGGAGCAGACCACTTGGTTCTCATCCTCTCCATTGTCTCAGATATTTTTCAAATTTGAAGAAGGAATTGGGTACATTCCATTTCCTGGTCAGCAGAAAATCCTCATTAGATGGGGGATTAACCAAGGTTTTCTATTTGTAGACAGAGATATTCTCCAACAATAATTTCTCATTTATCCTAACCACAATATCCACTAAATTCTCCACTCCTCTAAATATGTGGTTGTTCCATTCTTTCCAAACATTCCAACAAATATGGGGGGGAATAAGTCTCCATAGATACCTAATTAAGGGATAGGATGAGGGATACGAAGTTCCCAATTGTAGATGAATTGTTTCAGAGCCTCGAGGAAGATCCAGGTGATACTAAATCTGTCAAGAATCTTGAACCAAACTTCAGAAGAAAAGGGGCAGTGAATAAGAAAGTGAGAGATAATTTCCTCCTCCTACTTACATAGAACACACCAATTGACCAGAAGAAAACCCCTTCGCTTAAGATTATCAATGGTGAGGAATTTTCCATGAAGAGACGTCCACCAAAAGAAATTAATTTTTTGGAGGAGCTGGCCATTCCAAACTTGTCTCTAACACTATGAGTCATTAGCATAGCTTAAAATGCATGTATAAGCATATTTTATAGAGAAAGAGCTAGAATGACATTTGTCCCAAACAAACTTGTCCTCACGTGAGAACATAGGGATTCAAACATCTTTCAAAATATCTTGAAGTCCTCTCATCTGAAGGGCCAGATGAGGGGAAATCCCAATACAATTATTCACCCTTTTCCAACTCCTTAAAGGAGATATATAGTCAATAACACGGGATCCAAAATGGTTCTTAATAACCCTTTTGAGAGAGCTAAAGGATCCCAGGGCCAAAGGTTTCTCGCCACCCCACATGTCTTCCCAAAATCTGATTCTCTCCCCATTACCAACCTGCCACCTTAAACCATCCCTTAGAAAACTTATTCATTTAACAATGTTGTTTCATATTTTAGAACCTATAGGGAGGTTGTGATCATATAAGAGATTAGAGAAGGTCGAGTTGTTAAAATATTTGGCTTTCATAATCTTGCACCACCTAGTCGAATACTTGGAAAGGAGCCATCCGATCTTAATTAATAGTGCTCTATTGAGGTCAGAGATCCTTCTAACAACCAAACCTGATGGAGTCAAGGCCGAAGAGATGTCTAGACTTGCAGCCAACAACAAGAACAATAGAACAACCAATAACACAGGAGTAGGAACCAATATAAGATATTTATTATCATCAATATCAATTACATCCAATATGTCAGGTTGTAAGGCCTTCCCAGTTACGGCCAGTTACAACAAGTCACACTAAGATCTATTACATATCTTCTACAAGCATTAGGTCATTTACCTTTTTCCAAGACATATGACTCACAATCCAATTTCTCAGATCCAATACTTAGATCTGATCTCCCTCTCTGATGCCCTAAGCTAAGAACAAAATACAACTTAAATACAAGAGGCAACCAATAGGTAGGCCTATAAGATCCATAATTATCTAGCATTGGAGAAACCCATGACCCATATTTAGGTCCACCTAATCCCCAATGAGAGATTCATCATTAATATAAAGACCCAAATTAAATGCATAAGTCATCTAGCAAGTCAGCCTGCAAATCAATCAAATAAAATCTCGTTGGTGAAAAGGCCACCGAGAAACAGAGACCAATCAACTAAGAAGAACCGAGCCAACAACAACCATTCGGTGAAGCCATCAAGCCAACCACACCTACTAGGAGAAACAACCGAGAAGAAAGCACAAAGCATCGAGTCACCAACAGTAACTGATTCACCAATAGTAACCAGGTACTAAGCAACACCACTGAGTGGAACACCATTGAGCTTAGTCACCGAGTCAACCAATCACTGATCAATAGGAAATTGAGTAATATAGTACTCCTCTAAGCTACCAAACTCCAAAATAAAATATATTTTTGGTTGATACAGGATTGCCAAGAATCCTAGGATGCTCCTGCATTAGACATCCCAGGTAAAAGAAGATGTCCGTATAAAGGAAATCATGAACATCTTAAGGGAATCAAAATAGGTATCCCATACTTTTTCTTCACCCATATCTCCTTTTTTCCTTCATTCCACACTATCTTCACTATGTCCATTGTCTCATTCGACAAGTTCACCTGCCCTGCACTTTTCTCAGATCTCTTGTCTGCAATCAATAGTAACTGAATTCAACCATCCTCTACCTTCTTTTTCTCTCTTAATACACTTCTGATACCATCAGTATTTTGGGGAACCTCATCCTCACCACACTTACTAATCAACTCGGTATCATCTAAATCTCTCTATGTCACAAGTGCCATGATCTGTTGCACCACCTTAGTCAGAAATGCCATTTGTTTCTTAATTTCTACAAGTTTCTTAGAGATTTCATTCTCCTTAGCTTTTTCCTTCAGATCCTCCTTCCTTTCACTTATAGGAATAGGTTCATTCACTTTTCCAATGTCACTCAGACAACACCTAATGACTCCACATCTTTTAACTCCCGCTTCTTGCAAAGGTAACAGTTTATACTTGGAACCTCCCTTCCTAACCACATAGGTATTAGCATGACCATCAAACAATATATGTATGTCATATTGCAAAGGTCTACCGAGAAAAATATGACAAGCATCCATAGGAAACACATCACATAATATCTTGTCATAATAAGACCCAATCTTAAAATTAACTAGGCATTGCTCCTCAATCCTAACCTTAGACACATCTTGTATCTAACTAATCTGATAAGGATTAGGATGTTTCCTCATTTCCAACTTTAACTTACTAACCATCTCTTCTTAAACGAAGTTCTCAGAAATGTCACCATCAATTATGACATTACATACCTTATCCTTGCACTTACATCTGGTTCTAAACAAATTCCTTCTCTGTAGTGGTTCATTAATACATGCAGCCAGTCTTCTAGTGACCAAAACTTCACCATCTTCTCCAGTAGTCACTGGAATTTCCTTGGTAGTTAGCATAAACTTCTTTTGAGGACATGAAAAGGCCCTATGACCCTTCTCACCACACTGAAAACAAGTATCGATGAATCACTTCTTCCTCTTCTTTTGTACCCACCATTGTAGTTCCTAGTGGTTTGACTATTGCCAAATCCTACATCAATCTTCTTAGGATTCACAACCCAATTACTCCCAATAGTTGTGTCATCAGCCTTACCACCTCGATTTCGGTTATTTTGTCTACTATCAAATTTCTTGTTCAACTTCTCTTAAATCTTCAACGCCATTTGATAAGCATCTCCTATTGTTGTCATTCGAATAATAAGTAATTCTTCTTGAATACTAGGTCTCAAGACATAGATATACCTTGCAACCTTCTCTTTATCAACTTCAAAATTACCAGTCCTAATCAGGATTCTATAAAACTCCTCGGTATATTCTTGCACCGATTTTTTTCTGCTTCAATCCTTGCATCTTCTTAAACATATCCAATTCATAGTCTACCGGCTTGTCTTTTCCTCTCCTACTTCTTTCCAATTGAACTTATCTTTATCATATATTTGCATGGCCTTTAAGTTTTATCTTTGCAAATAGGACTCTATCAAGATCTTCCACTGCCTCATACTCGAAGTATTCATCCATCTCATTAATCCAATCGATCAACTCCTTTGGCCTAAGGCTTCCAGCATATGTAGAAACTTCAATCTTAGGTCTTTTCCCAATCTTAGACATAGCTTTCAGAAATCTAGCCTCTTCTGGATCTCTGAAGTCTTCTACAACTTCCTCAAAATGATCTTCTTCATCAGATTCTTCACCACTATCTCGGTTTTCTTTAGATGCATTCTTTCTTCGCAATTCCTCTTGTAGATCTTGCACTTGTCTCTACAAAGTTCTAAATCTTCCATATTGAATTCCTCCTTAGGCTCCTCCTCTGTCATCTCATGGGTTTTCTTCAGAGGCATATTCAATCCACCAATCTCCAATGATTGACAACTTAGCTCCTCCTCCAATGATTGACACTTAGCTCTGATACCATCTGATGTAGTCAAGGTCGGAGATATCTCAAAAGAGATGTCTAGACTTGCAGCCAACAACAAGAACAACAAAAAAAAACAATAACACAGGAGTAGGAACCAGTATAAGATCAATTATATCCAACATGTCAGGCTATAAGACCTTCCCGATTATGACCAATTACAAAGAGTCACACTAAGATCTATTACAGATCTTCTGCAAGCATCAAGCAATTTACCTTCTGCCAAGACATACAACTCACAATCCAACTTCTCAGATCTAATCGCCCTCTCTGATGCCCTAAGATAAGAACATAATAGAAATTAAATACAAGAGGCAACCAATAGGTCGGCCTATAAGATCCATAATTATCTAGCATTGGAGAAACCCACAACCCATATTTAGGTCCACCCAATCCCTAATGAGAGATTCATCATTAATATCACAACCCAAATTAAATGCATAAGTTGTCTAGCAAGTCATCTTGCAAATCCATCAAATAAAAGCCAGTTGGTGAAAATAACACCGAGCAATAGAGACCAATCGGCTAAGCAGAATCGAGCTACACAGCAACCGATCGATGAAGCCACCGAGCCAACCAAACCTACTCAGAGAAACAACCGAGCAGAAAGCACAAAGCATCGATTCACCAACAATAACTGAGTCACCAATAGTAACCGGGTACCGAGCAACACCACCGAACTTAGTCACCGAGTCAACCAACCACTGATCAACAGGCAAACGAGCAACTGAGTACTCCTCTAAGCTACCAAAATCCAAAAGCAAGAATCCTAGGATGCTCCTGCATCAAAACCCCCCATAACTTTAGGCTTGCAAACGACCTCCCAACTGACCAAATTGAGTCTAGCTTTCTCCTCCGAACTAGTCCATAGGAAGTTTCTTTGGATTTTCTCTAGTTTCTCAGCCATTCCCCTAGATATCTTAAACAAAGAGAGAAAATACATAGGGATACCCTTAAGAGAGGCTGGAAATAATTGAAGCTTACAAACACTGTTGAGGACTTTGCCTCTTCATCCTGCCAATTTCTTTTGCATTCTTTCCAATATTGACTTCCAAAATTGCATGGTCACTTCCTTGAGATCGTTCCTCCAACTCAGAGAGATCGTTCCTTCTAATAAACTCAGCAAGGTTTTGCATGCTATCATTGTAATCTAACAAACCTCCCATCTTCTCATAGGGGTATAAAGGAGATTTAAAATCACCAGCAACCATATACAGAGCTTCCTCATTATCAGCCATGATATTAGAGATCTCCTCCCAAACAAGGGTCTGACCATTTCTAGTATTTTGGGCGTAAATGTTGAACATATACCACGAAAGGTTGTTCATTTTAAACCTAACAGCCAGAAAGATGTGAGAGAAAGCAATAGCTTCACCCACCAACTTACTCAAGTTCCACAGTGTTTCCACACCCCCCGAAGCACCATCCACCTTGCTATAGTAAAATGCAGCCCCTGGCCAAAGTCGGTCAAAAAGCTTAGCAAAATGTTGGGACGTCATCTTGACTTCTTGAATAAGTAGTAGATCAATCCTAAGGTCAACAATGCTCTACCTAAGAGCATACTATTTTTGTGGGTTGTTCAATCCCCTCAAGTTCCAGGACAGGAACCTCATTTTTTATTCTTTTGAGAAGCCTCCAGATTTAATTTCTGCCCACTAGCGATTTCTCTGGCCATTTCCTTCATTATGAGGGTTCTTTTAGGTGGTCTTCCAGGCTTAGTATATGTTCCTACATCAGCCTTTTTTCTTCCTCTTGTCTTTCTTGTTGGTATTTTCCAATCTCCCATAACATCCCCCACCGGAGAGGTCGGGGCAAATCTACTACCAGGTGAAAGCATGATAGACTTAGTGACCTCCACCTCCAATTTAGAGATAGTAGTCATGGAGGACAGGCTCGATCCTACACATGTGCTCATGATAGGAGCAGAGCATACCATGTCCCCCCATTGCTCCTTTCCAACAATGACCTCAGTATTATTGCCCAACATTGTAAGAGAAGGCAGAGCCTCCATACCATCTCTCGACATAGAAAAGTCTAAGGAAACCACAACATCCTTTCCCATGGTTCCATTTAGTGACTCGCCATTAGTCTCCTTACTCTTAGGGATCTCCCCTTCCTCCAATGTTGAACTCTTGTTGATTTCCAAGGAGGAAGAACTACCTTTTTATTTGGTGTTTCCATGAGGTTTAGAATGCCCTCCAAAAAAGGGTATTGACCTCCCTCCAAACCTTGAAGGTTCTCCATCTCCTTAGAGGCCTGATCCACACTAATATCATGGGCATTAGGAGGAACAACAACCGCACTGGGAGAGGAAAACTTAGTATCTTCCCTCAGCGGACCCAAGGTGGACATTTTCCCCTTCAATTTGGAGTCCTTCGTAGGAGGGGCTTTGCAATCCGATATGACATGTCCATGTTTAGAACAACGTTGGCAAAATAGGGTAGCATTCTCATAGACAATAGCCTGTGTCCATTTACCCCACTTAGATTTCAGCGAGACAAAGTTCAGGAGGGGTCTGGTCATCGCTACATTCACACAGAATCTGGTGTAGACAAGCCTAGATTTATGAATAGTAATATTGTCAGCAGCAACAAAGTGACCAAAGGAATTCCTGATCCACCTGAACACTCTTTCGTCCCAGAATTCCAGCTGAAAATCAGGTAGTCTAACCCAGACAGGGGTCAGGCGTTGAAGCTCAACACTCAGGTCAAACCTAGGCTTCCACTTTGAAAGGGCTAGGCTATGCTTTTGGTAGCTCCAAGAACCAGATATAACTAAAATAAAGTCCTCCTCAGCCATGAATTTGAAAAGGAAGAGTCCTCTCGGCATGGTTGAGACACAGACACTCCCTTTAAGCTTCCACCTCCATCTCACCCACCTTTTGACCATATCTATCGTTTGCCTGAAAGCCAAGAATCTTCCAACCAAGCATAAGTGGAGGGAGGAGGAAATGCTATCCATAATATTGTTAGGGAGGGAGTTTTCTAGACCATCCTCACAAAGGGAGACTTGTGGTTGCGGATGCTCAAGCTCAGAGGTGTGCTGACCCACAAAGGCATTTTTCCAAGCATCATCCTGGGTGGAAGAGGTGCATCTCCTAGTAGAACTATCGTTGGGATTGGTGTTTGCAACATCTAAGTTCGTCGTAGGTACTGTCTGCATAGGCCCACTGAGCACACTGCTAGTGGGGGCAATCACCAAGGCAGAGTTGTTACCAATAGCACTAGACGACAACTCTACTACAGCAGGGTCACATGTATTGGGGGACCACCCATCACCAATGACACCCAAAACCAACATAAGATCTAGGCAGAGCTCTGTAAGCGGGGGAGGGTCAGGAGCAGGAGGGATTGGGCCCTCCCTAGTGACCACCATGAGTTAGGACCGCTCAAAAGTTGTGTGGCGCGGGAAAGTTGCAAAGTCATCAACTCTTGTTATTTGTTCATATGATAGTATGATTTGAAATGTTGATGTAAAAATAAACACGCAATTAAAACTAGAAACTCAAATCACATAATTATAGACTATGGAAATCTTATGTCTTTATTATAATTAGTTGTTCGAGTGAGAATAATTACAAAACAATCTTATATTAATTATTTATAATCCAACAATCACTATCAATATGTTTGACTCAAGATCAAAAGTATTTATCCCTTACATAAAAAATTCAAACCCCAATTCCCAACATATTACTAAATAATTTAAAATACTTCTCCTCTTTTAAAAAACAAATAAATAAATTGAAACGACGTTACTAAACATCTCAGTCCATTCCTAAGGTTTATCTATGTGGGGTTACAAAATAAAGCAATATAAAAATGGTGACCTCTCCTTTCATTTTCGAAGGCTAACAACCATCCAAAACATATTTTTGTCCTCCTTTCAGAAAAAATAAATTTAAAAATGACAGCTTTATTTTTTTATTTCTCAATGTTTTCAGCCCGTCCGCTTCATTTTCGAAAATTCTAATTAATATTTTAAAAATTGTATAATTATTAAATCTGATTTTTTGAGATATCCGCACGAGCTGTACGGCGCTAAAGATTCTTGAGCCCACGTGTTGTAACAGCTTCAGTCATTTAGGAGATGACACGTGTGACCCCATTGTTGTCGGTTTGCTATTGGCGGACAAGGTCCGTTCTTTTCTAAAATAAGTAAGTGGTGGAAATATAATTGACGTGAGAGAAAATTGATCAAAGAAATGATTAATTATATATCATAATATCTGATTTTGTTTAAAGTGTATAATTATTAAATCATTTTTGAAAAATAAGTAAGTGGTGGAAAATAATTAGTAAGTAATTAATGATTATGTTAAATTATTTAATTTATTAGTTTCTGTCTAGAACTATAGACATCTAATAAATGAGTACATATTTTTGTGTACAAAAAATATTTTATTGTTTTTTAAAATTGAGATACACCTTTTTTAACAAAATATATTGTAAATAATGATTATCTCCATTTTCATTGGTCTAAAATTTGAACACTTTTTAAAAAAAAATTAAAAAGCTAATGACATGAGCAAATCTTTCATAAAAGTTGGTGTTCATTATTTTTCATTGGTCGACTTTCTTTGACATAATAAATTAAAATAATGTAAATAAATAATTGTTTATAAGTATGATTTGTTTTTTCCTAAATAAAAGTCATAATATTAATAAAACTAAAATAAATAAAAACTTAAAATAAAGTTTATATTTTAAATAGATCCATAATATACTAATAGTTCTCCAAAAATATTAAATTTTCTAATACTAAATATGATTTAGTAAATAAAATTAGAATGGATTAAAATAATAATAGATATATATTTAATTTTAATGAATAAATATTATTATTGAGATATATTTGTTGGGTGTATATTTTTGTTTTAAATATAATGTTATATTATTTTTATATTAATTTTGATATTATATCTCATTTTTAAGATATATCATTATTTTTCAAAAAATTGAGCCCTTTTTTTAATAAGAAAAATGTATTAATCTAATAAAAACATATCAAACAAATTTCATTAAATAATAATATAAATAATTATTGGATAAAATAGAATTAAACAATAAATACATTTAATTATAGATTATTTTAATCTTATACTAAACACAAATTTAACTTTTACATTATATAAAAAAATATGGTAATAAATATATTTATAATATAAACTTGGATTTTATATAGAATACTAATTTATGAGAGTAGATATATTTTTGTGAACAAAATATTTTAGTTGGAAATATAAATTTATTGGAGTATATATGTTTTGGTGAATCAAGTCTTCTAATCAACATGGAAAAACAAAATATATAATTATAAATAAATATTAAGATTTGATTTAGTATAGATTTATTCAAATTTAATCATTTGAAAATATATATTTTTATAAATAATATTTTAATAAGAAAAATATACATTTACATAAAATATCTAGACTAATTAAAAATGAAGCAATTACCAATAAATAATCTAGAAGAATGAATTGTGAGTGATAATTAAAAATATATATAAATTTAAATAAATTAAATACTTAACTAGCTTGAAATCTAATCATGGGAATAGACTAGGACATGTACCATAAACTAGTTTGTCAATGTTCAAATTTTGAGTAAATAAAGCAATCATTAATAATCAATCTAGAAAAATGAGTCGTGATTCACAATTAAAAAATATAATAAATTTAAATGCAATACCCAGCTTGAAATTTTTTAATGGAAATAGGTACATGCTTGAATCTAATTATGGGAAGAGGTAATGGAAATGTGAAAAAGTAATTAACCAATGTTGAAATTTTAGAGCTTATTAAAATGTAGATCCTTTTATTATATAATTGATTATGCTTTGCTCAAGTCTACCTAGACTAGTGCATTCATGATCTACAAATGTACACATCTTACAATGCACAAACCTAAATCACAACTCATGAATCCAACGAACCAAATTCAATTTGGTACAAATGTGCTCAAATATAATAATTTGAAAAGATATATTTTTATAAATAATATTTTAATAGGAAAATATACATCTACATAAATTATCAAAGACAACAAGTATGCAATGGACCTAGGATGATATGTTTTGATGTAATACTCTAACAAGGTGCTCAAATTAACTCAAACATGCACCAAATTGGCTCATAATAGTTAGTAGAGGGGTTATTAAGATTAAATTTAATTTTGATTTAAAATTTTAGGGTTCAAATCTATTACTATAAAAGTGACTTGGATCAAGTTGCACTCATGTCATTAATTCAAGGTGACGAAAAATGGATCTAATGATCACAACCAAATCTTTGGGGATAAGTGATAATGGAATCTAGATACACTTGAATGTTATGAGTAGAATTCACCCAAGAACATGTGTCACTTATGCAAAAATTATTGTATTTAAAATAATCTATCAAAGCATGACCAAAACATATGAGAAATAGGCATGGGTGTGTAGTTTTCACCATTGGATTTTTACCCACTTTGATGTGCAGGTGAATTATTAGGCCAATGCATGTCAAAGTAAAACAAGTAAGCAATGTGAATTTTTTATTATTTAAAAGAATGCATATTTATGTAAATGTATAGATCATAATTGATTTCTTCTTGTACTAAGTGTGGCATTAGATATGAGTATAGTCACAACTCTCTTAAAGGAACTATCTTTGAAAATAGTAAAAGAATAAGAATGAGATAATTTTCTTGTTACAAAATTGATAAAAAGATTTTAGCACATGAAAAGGGCTCCAACCATGTGGAAGAAAGAATTGACTCAACAAATGGTTTAAAATCATGGCTCCCCTCAAGGTAGGAATGGTTGAGTATGTCGCTATATAACACAACTCACATAAGAAAATTAGTGATGTGCATGTCTCAATACAATTGATTGGATACAAAGGATGCAAGGAATTAGAGGATATGATAAAAATATATATGGATGATAAAGCAAGTTAACATGCTAAAATATATGATCATATGATAAACATATAAGCATATAAGTAGGAGAATATGATAAAAATATAAGCATATAAGTAGGAGAAAATCATTAAAGAATGTATAATGGTAGAAAGGCAAGATGCCCATGATATTTTCATGGACAACCATGCACAAGTAATAGATAAGGATGGCCTTGAAGGCTTGAAACTTGAATCATGTTGGAAAAAAAAGATGTAAAAGATATGGGTATGACAATTATCATAAATAGAAATCGTTTAATCATGATAAGGATCATAAACATAGAACCATAATTGTTGTGATACTAGTATTTGATCAATAGAACAGCTAGAGCTAAAGGATATGCAAAGTACACATTGAAAGAAAAATAAAGTTTTTCTAAATAAAATAAGTGACATTTCTATCAGGGCGCTAATCTTGAAGCATAACAAAAATTGTTTAATATTTTCAAAGAAAGCCCAAATTATTTAAAACTATAGATAATAAATGTATGTGCAAACCCCCATAAGCTACTATTAAATTAAAAATGAGAGTGAGTAATAAAAGGAACAAACGATAGTATATGATTTCAAAGAAATTATACAATAATAGTGTGTATAAATTTCATCACACAACTACCTACCTCTCTCATCAATGACCACTCATTTTCACATTGTTTTAGACTACACTTGATAAAGTAGAAAGCATAGTCTAAAATACTATTTATGGTGACATACACGATAGATTTAATTTTCATAAAAAATAGAAATAAGTCACTCTACTTCTACACAACCATTACTATGGGGTGATACATAGACCCATCAATATGTTACCAATGCCATAGAAAAAATTATCACAATATACCTACCTCACAACTAAGATCTTCCAATTTTTTATGACTATACATCCAAGATATAGATGAGTTCATAGAATTTTCCTTCTCCAACTCTATGTCAATGTTCCATGTAGCTCCCTCAAGTTTCTCTATGATAGTTATCACCTTTAGAATCATATAGCAAGAATATCTTCAAAAAGTAAACCCTATGATGCATGGCTAGTACATAATGTGTCATATTTATGATAAAACTATCACGCGTTGTTACGTTTGGTCAATTTTCCGCATCCAGACCATGACTCCTAAGGCTCTTCATAAAAATCCTACAACTACTTTATCCTCGTACTGAAAATAATGTGTAAGTGGTGAGTTGATAACATGCCATATTGCTTAAAACATTTTCCTTCATCCAAACCTTTTTTTTTCTTTCCAAGCCTATAAAACTAAAATATATGTCCCAATCCATTACAAAATACAAGGGAGAGTGAGCAACCAAGCCTATATTATACTAAAATATAGCTAAGAACCCTATATTAAATCCAAAAGACATAATTATTAGTAGATCTTTAATTTATGCATAATTGCAATGTACATTGAGTCTAATAGCATTGAAATACGCTCCAATTAGTTACATATTAATGAAACTCGTGATTAAGCCTTTAATCACAATAAATAAAATCACCATAAAGCTATTGCAATAAATTTTTTATTTGCAAACTCTACCAACAAAATTCAAACAACACATAAAAGTGGTGGTAACTAAGCATGCACGTCCTAAATAGAAAAGTGCATGACATGATCATGGAGGGTGCTAGTTACTTTGTTACTAAGTCTTGCTAGGTATTAGCATGGGGACTATATACTCTTCCTCAAATACTTGAAAATGAACAATTAAGGGAGAGGGTCTAATATTGATGCACCCAAACTTTTACAAACTTTTCATAGCAATGTCATGCATGATGGTGGGACAAAACACTATATAGATGAGTAGCCAAGGATGTGGAAAATTTAAAACTTTTTGTTTCACATCATCAACCTTATGTTATCAACAAGCATTTTATTGAAGTATCATAATAGTTTCAGAAAAATGTTTCACCAATTGTTGTACATTAAGAGCCATAACTGTGCCCAAATTATTGTTTTATTGGTGTGCCATTGTAACATCACTTGATTTGTCATTTTCTGAATCTAATGAGCATATTTATTCAACTATTAGTATTAGATATTGAATTTTCAAAACCTCTCTCATACAAATAATACTACACTATTCAAAATATTTGAACTTTAAATGTGAAAGTATTATCGCAACTAGTGATAATAACTTAACTATTAGAGCATCTCCCATATATGTGTTTAAAAATAATAAGAGAGACAAAGAAAGTGTAGGGATGAAGAGGTAGAGAGGGGCATATGAAGTGGGCACCTTATAAAAGTGACCACCTTTTTATGCAAAACTATTCATCTCATTAAAGTAGTGTCACAACCAATGATATAGACTAAACTATTGGACCATCTCTCATATACATGTTTGAAAACAATAAAAGAAAAAGAGATTATGGGGTGAGGTGGGGGAGGGGGCATAGGTAGTGGGCACCTTATAAAAGTTGACCATCTTTCTATGCAAAACCACCTCAAAATTCATCTCATGAAAGTAGTATCACAACTAGTGATATAGACTTAACTAGTAGATCATCTCCTATATTTGTATTTGAAAAGAATTAACAAAAAAAAAAGTGCGAGATGAAGAGGTAAGGAAGGGAGAGCTGAGGAAAAGGGAGTAGACACCTTATAAAAATGGCCTCTTCTATACTAAACTATTGGACTGAACTCCTAGACCATCCCCCAAATAAATGTTTGAAAAAGAATGAAAAAAAAAGTGTGGAGTGAAGAACAAAGAATGGGACCATAAAAACTCACCTTTCTAGGCAAATCTTTTACAAAATTCACCAATAAAAGGTGACTACCTTTTCATAGGATGCAAAGTTAGGACAAAATTATAGGTGTGCTACACTCTCCAAGAAATAGGTGATTTTGAAAAATGATAAGATAGGCATTCAACTTTTTAACATGGAGTGTTCATCCAAATTGCTGCCGCTTTTCAAAAACTTTTGCACCCCTTTGAACGACTCGGTGGGGGACACCTCATGCATTGTTCACGTAGACGGCAACCAATTGACAGAGACACAAAATTATTTTATTTGCCAACATTTGTTGTTTTCCTTAAAGCCTGTTTTCAGGCAGATATTTATTCTTACGTCTTCTCTCGTCCATCCAATTTTCTTTCAGAGACCTAGTACGGACAGCAAATACCCGGTGTCCACGTGGCAATGACGACATCTGTAACAATACTGATGCAACACGTGGAAGACTTGTTTGGGAGTTTGCTGTCGATTCCTAGCTGAGTCAATGATACGGACCTGGGAGAAAATATAAGCCGTTTATTAATTTATGAAGTTAAATCCGCCAGCTGTGGCGGAGACGTGGAAGAGTTTTGCGCGAATCTTGAAGATTTCTCGGATGATTTTTTACTTACGTGTTTATTATTATTTTTTGATGATACGTGTTTATTATTTTATTGAAAGAAGCTTAAAAAATCAAACTGTCATATATTACAAACTGAGATATTTAATAAAGAAAGACTTTAAATTAAGGGCCAGAAATTCAATATGATATTGGGAAGCAAATATATATAAATCACCATGAGGTCATGGCTCTAAGTGTTGAGTTGTTTGGCTGCCTTGTCTTTGAAATGATTCAAGGTCAATAGAAGGAATTTTTTTTTCTAGTGTAGTACCGAGTTACTAGGTCTAAATTCATTAAAATTATAAGGTTCTTCTAGAAGGTCATGTGGAAAAACAAAAAAAATACAATAGACATATGAGAATTTGATTTTTTAACGAAAAGATCACATATAATAATAAATTATAATCAAATCGTAAAAAAAAATTGTTTGTCATTGATTATGAAGAGTGACAAGGGTAATTCCAAAAGATTTGGCTAACCACTCACAAATCATTACTTTAGTGGGAAAGGAAAGTTTGGAGTTGTTTCACATTAAGACACTTTCTTTATTTACATTAGAAACTTGTAGTTTCCATAGACAGGGCAAGCTACGGGCCGAAGCCTACTATCAACTTTTGTATGAGTATTGTTGTATTATAGATATAATCTAAATATTGGAAGGAGATAAAATAAAGTTAAGGTCTTATTTATATATATTTACAAAGTGATTTAGAAGCTAGAATGGTTACACTAATTATAGTTTATATAAAATGTCAATAAATTTGAGAGGGGTTTACAGTTGAAATTATAAATACTTATTTTGAAAATTGAGAAAAACAAAAATGAATAAATGAAGTTAGTTGAAAAAATGAATTTTAATCATTTCTTTCTTTAATGATTAATAACCTGGTTGACAATTTATTCTAATTTTATGCTATTCTCAAATTCTCAAAGCACCAAACAAACTGGAAGTATCTCAACTATTAAAAATATATTTCAAACTTTTGTGAGATAGTAGTATATGTAAGTTCTCTATTAAAAATGATTGTTACCGTACACAATTTAAAATATTCAAATAACAAAAATAGATAAGTAGGAGATATTTTTCCACAGCAAGTCAAATTGTGATATTGCTATCAGGATTCAACTGTGTAGTTTTTGAGTCAAACTCATTGACCCATAATTCATGAGTAGTGGTTCACATGAACC
>MU227726.1:1439398-1465129 GCA_018584345.1 Thuja plicata
ATTTAAAACATTCAAAATTAAAATGCACTACTTCATAATAATTTATTCATTTAAATAAAAGGGAATAATAAAATCAACAAACATAATTACTTCCCTTTATGCAGAATTGGGACCTAATTTTTGAGGTCCCAACAATATCGTCGAAAAGCTCTTTCCAAGATGGAGACTTTGGTGCAGTTTAATTTTATATTTGTCTACTTCTTTGCATCTTTTTCCAGTCAAAGTGAGGGCTTCTTTTATGCACTCACGGGCCTCCAACATATGCATACAAACTCCATTTTTTGCTCACAAATAGGCGTTGGAAAGCTCTTGATGAGCTCTCTCCAGATTTGAGTTTATTTTTCTGAGAAATTTGAACAGGTATTTTCTCATTCAATCTGAAGTATTTATTGCACTGTATCTCCTTCTAGCTTTTCAGTTTGTACTAGGGTTTGATATTTCTCTTTGGGGGGGGGGGGGTTTCTTGTTTTTTGTCATTCATTTCAGAAAAAATAGACCACTCAAAAACACAAAATATAAACCCTTATGCATCTTCTATCTAGTTCTGAAAGATAGCTAATAATTAAATAGTTAGAGAAGTGAAACGATGATAGATTCAACATTAGTTGAGCTTCTCACTCCACATAATTTCCATTTTTGAAATATTGTATGACTCAGCTTCTCAGGTCATGAGGGTTATGGTCTTGTTTGGATTCCATTTAGTCAATATTGAATTGTCCTTACAAGATCATTTAACACATGAACAAGATGGATGAGACCATGGGTGTGATTTCTCTGCATGTTTCAGATAGTTTTCTCTTTCATCTTGATGGTAATGATACTCCTCTTGATATGTGGGAGAAGTTTCAAAATCTCTTTGGCACAGTCAATGAGTTCAAGGAACTTCAGATTGAGGTCGAATTAACAACTTTGGGTACCAAGTCATTTCCTTCTATTCAGGATTTATTGATGAAATTCAAATCTATCAGGTCTATCTTATAGGGTTGTGGAAAGAATAAGATAGATTCTAAGTACATTTACCTGATTCTTTCTAAGCTTCATGGTCTCTTTCATATATTTTCTTCTACCTTCTATTCTACTATGGATGTTTTGGGTGCACGATGTACGATGCCTACATTTGATGTGTTATGTGATCGTTTAACTCATGAGCATACAAAGCTATCTCAACTTGATTCTCTCATTGAATCAAAGAACCAAACATTGGTTGCCCAAACATCTAAGGAGAAACAAAATCCAAAACTGAAGCCAAAGAAAGATTCAACAGACAATGAGAGTTCCTCCAAGCCACCTCCTAAGTCTGATTCAAAACCACATTCCCATCCCAAGTAGGGGAAATCTTCAAAGTCTAGTGAGTCTTTCTCCATGACTACGAAGAACACAGGTGATCCTTGTAGTTTCTATGGCAAGGAAGGACATCCAGTTTCCCGATGTTAGAATTGGTTAGAGGCTTTAGAGGAAGTCATGAAACAACATTATATCACCTCACCTCAACCACCTTCCTCTTCTACAGGGAAAGGACATTCTCTTTCTACACAAGATTTGTCTTCTAGATTCACGTGGATTATTGATTTAGGTGCTTCTCACCACATGTCACACTCTCAACAGCTAGTCACCTCACTTGCACCCAGTCATACTTCACATATTTCCGTTGGTGTCTTAGTACAACTTATAGTTACAGGTTCTGGTCCTGTCTCATTCTCAAGTAGTTGTCTTCAGGATGTACTTCTTGTTCCCGACCTTTCGACAAACCTCCTTTCTATTTATTAGGTTTTCCATTCTAGTTCTAGTAAGACAGTTGAGTTCTCACCACATGATGTGGTTATTCAAGACCTCCATGATCCTAATATGATTGTGGCTACTGGCAGTGTCAATCCTCAGTCTCTCTTATACAGGTTTGATGGCTTCAAGATTTTAGATGGTTCTAGGGTTTCTCTTGTGGCACATGCAGATACATCGAGCAAAATTTTGCACGAGCATTTTGGCCATGTCAATTATAGATACTTACAACAGATGAGTATATAGGCACTTGTGAGTGAACTTCCTTTGATTTCCTATACTAATGATGTATGTCGAGGTTGTGCTCTTGGAAAACATCACAGGGATCCTTTTCCTACAGGTCGAGCCACTCATGCTAAGGCACCCTTGGACTTGGTACATAGTGATCTCATGTCATTTATGACTCCATTTTTAGGGGCCCACTATGCGCTCACTTTCATTGATGACTTCTCCAGGCATACTTGGGTGTATTTTCTCAAGTACAAGTCTGATGTCTTTGATACCTTTCGTATCTTAAAGAAATTTGTGGAGAAGCAATCTGGTATTTCCATTAGGAGGATAGGGACCGATAATGGGGGGAGTATGTGAATAAGGATTTCAAGGATTTTTGCACTAAGCATGGTTCACAACATCAGTTGATAGTTCCACACACCCCTCAGTAGAATGGTGTTGTTAAGAGAAAGAACATAACATTATGGGTGGACCAATTGTATGCTTTAGTATCATGCTATGTAGCCTTCTTTTTTGGCTTAGGCAGTCCATTGTGCCAACTATATTCAGAATCAAATGCCTCATAAGGCATTATGACATGTGACTCCTAAGGAGGCTTGGTCTCAGATCAAGCCTGATGTTTCCACATTTTGAGTTTTTGGTAGTGAGGCTTGGGCATTTATTCTAGATTCTCAAAGGAAATTCATGGAGAGGAAGATCTGACCACTCATATTTTTTGGCTATTGTGAGGATGCCAAGGCGTAAAGGTTGTTTGATCATGATTCCTGAGAGGTCTTGTTTTGACGGGATATCCAGTTTGATGAGCGCTATCCTCTAATGGATTCTCCATCACTAGCTTCTCCCTCAATATCTACTCCTCCATCTTCATCTCTTGAGGATACTAATGTAATGCCCAGGTCTAGTTGTTATCGAGAGTCAGCTTGACTCTACTCTAAGGCCTCTTGCACAAACCTTATAGGGCAGATTCTTACCCTTGCTTGAGGAAGTCACTAAGATCTTCACCTCAAGTGCTCTAGACCTGGTTTACACCGTAAAGCTACTAATTCATGCTAAGGAATCCATTAGGAAAGATTCATTCTCCAGGTTAAACCGACGGGTTTAACCCCTTTGATCAATTCAAATAGATTAAACATAGAACACATAACAGATTACAGAAGGAATCACAAATATTCTCTGGAAATCTATTACATGTACAATATTATTTACAATCTTACAATCCCTCTATATCTCTTTCCTACTCTTACTTGCAAAATCTTTTTAACTATATAACTTTCTCTCAAAATATCTTCAAAATATCTCGTGCTCTTTGACAACTTCAACCACCTTACACAGGTGGCCTAATCGAGCCATAAATGACCCTTCCATTACTGGAATAGGTGTCCCTGTTCATTCCAAGAAAAAATGACACGTAGAGGGTCATTGCAGTTGACCCAACTAGTCTTAACCGTCATATCCCGTGTTTCCTGGGTCGTTAACCGACATTATCGAGCGCCAGCGTTGACTTCACCGAGCAATAGAAACATCATCGGTGAACATAAAAACTTCAACCTCAAACATTAGATCATAAACCCAAAAAAAAACATCGACACCGACAAACATCACTAACGGACATCCCCGAGAGGCATTCCCAATGGACATTCCCGAGAGGCATTCCTGATGGACATTCCCGATGAACATTCCCAAGAGGCATTCCTGAGCACCAGTATCACTGATCAGCAGATCATCAATCATCGGTTGCTAGAGCCTTGTTACATTTCCAGAGGTTTATAAACTACCTCAACACTCATTTAGGCTAGGAAACAACTAACTAACAACTATGGTGTTTG
Organism: Thuja plicata; assembly: GCA_018584345.1. Lineage (NCBI taxonomy): Eukaryota > Viridiplantae > Streptophyta > Pinopsida > Cupressales > Cupressaceae > Thuja > Thuja plicata. Next base: position 1,443,232 of record MU227726.1, read on the forward strand.
ATCACCGATTGACCTCAGTCATTACAAAAATGGTGAAACAAAACACCTTACAAACCGAAAAGCTTTCTAAACTTAGGTGCTCCTGCACCATACTCCCCAAACAAAAATAAATCAACTTCCAGGTGATTGGAGTAAGTCAGGATTGATGCCTAACTTCTTGAAATCGGTTTCCTGTACCCGTGTAACCTCTGAATTAGCTTGTCCTTTCCATTTGACTAGATGTTACACATAGGTTTGTTGTCTAGTCTGCTTGGCAACTCTTGAATTTAGAATCTTTTCTACCTTTAGTTTTAGTGTAACAGGAAGTTTGAGTGCTCTGAGATCCTCGGTATCTCCTATGAGATCAGAATCTCCTTCTGGAATTGGTCCTTTGTAGGATACCAAATCTGCCACATTGAAAATAGGAGATAATCCTATGTCTGCAAGAAGATCCACTTTATAAGCATTAGACCCATATTTTTCCAATATTGCACAAGGGCCTATCTTCCTCATCTGAATTTTACTCAAAACTCCTTTCTGCAACCTTTCTTTGTTAAGTTGCGCCATGACCATATCTCCAACTCCAAATTGAAGATCTTTTCTCTTTGCATCCACCTTTTGTTTGGTGTGAGTTGTACTCTCTATCAATGCTACTTTGATTGAGTCATGGAACTCCTTCATGGATTGGGAAAAATCTTCAGCATACCCACTCCTCTCTGCATTGCTTCCAAGATCTCTTAATTCACATATACCCCTGGGATGAATCCCATACACTATTTCAAAAGGGATATTTCCAGTGGACCTGTTCACTGTATCATTGTATGAAAATTTTGCTTGAGCAAGTAATTGATCCCATGATTGCCCATACTCCTTGGTGAGGCATCTCAAAAGATTTCCTAGGCTTTGGTTTACCACTTTAGTTTGATCATTGGTCTGTGGATGATATGTCGATCTAAAAGAAATATTTATACCAAGCTTCTACCACAAAGTTTTCCAAAAATAACTCATGAACTTAGAGTCTCGGTCTGATACAATACTCAAAGGTAATCCATGTATCCTTACTGCTTCTCTAAAGAATAGATTTTCTATGTAACATGCATCATGTGTGGTCTTTCATGGCACAAAATGAGCCATCTTGTTGAACCTATCAACAATCACAAAGATGTTGTCCATTCCTTGCTTGGTCTTTGGTAGGCCAACTAAAAAATCCATACTAAGGCATTCCCATGGTCTATTTGGGATAGGAAGGGGCTGATACAATCCTGCATTGGATGAAGTCCCTTTTGCCTTCTGACAGATCATACAAGTCTCCACATACTTTTGGACATCCCGATTCATTCTCGGCCAATAATAATACCTCTTGACCAGTTCTAGAGTCTTATTCAACCCAAAATGTCCACTTAAGGAACCATTATGCTTTTCTTATACTAGGTTCTCTCTCATGGAACCTCTTGGTACACAAATTTTTCCTCCCTTAAATAGAAGACCTTCTTGAAGAGTATACTCTAAATACTCACTATGAAAATGATTTTGATGTTCTTGGCATACCTTGTATGCTGCTGCACAATTTTCATCTGCTGGATACAGATCTTTGAAACTTTCGATGCCAATGCTCCTTAGCTGAGCTTCTTGCACTATGAGTAACCTCCAACTCAATGCATCTAATACCTTGTTCTATACTCCCTTCTTATGCTTTATAGTGAAGGTTTAGGCTTGGATGTACTCCACCCATTTCATATGCTTATGGCTTAGTTTATCCTATGAACTTAGAAAACTCAAAGCCTGATTGTCGGTAAAGACTACAAATTCTTTGGGAAGGAGATAATGTCTCCATTTCCTTAGTGCTTGCACTAATGCATAAAATTCCAAATCATATGAGGAATACTTCTTCTTTGCATCACTGAGCTTCTCACTGTGAAAAGCTACTAGCTTTCCTTCTTGACTCAAGACTGCACCGACAATAATATTACTAGCATCACACTCCATAGTAAACAATTTGTCAAAACTAGGAAGTGTCAATATCGGTTGATTCTCTATTCTCTTCTTCAAATGCTCAAATCCTTCATTAGCCTTCTCATTCCATTGGAATTTGGCTTTCATACCCCCTTTGATGGTATCTAAAATAGGTGCACTGATTTCACTGAACTGCTTGATGAACTTCCAGTAAAACTGTGCTAAACATGGAAGCTCCTAACTTCAGTTGCTGACTTTGGTATAGACCAATTTAGAATTGCTTCCACCTTACTAATATTCATCTTCAAGTTACCTTCTGAGATAACAAAATCTAGACACACAAACTCTTGCTTCATGAACTCACTTGTTTCCAAGTTGATCGTCAACTTTTCTTCATGCAACCTTTGCATTACCAATTGCAGATGCCTAAGATGATCCTCTTTTGTTTTACTGAACACCAAGATGTCATCTAAGTACACTACAACCCATTTTCCAATGAAGTCCTTCAAAACCTCATTCATCAATCTCATAAATGTGCTTGGGGCATTTGACAACCCAAAAGGCATAACTAGCCATTCATACAGTCCTTTAGTGGTCTTAAAAGCAATCTTCCACTCATCTCCCCCTTTAATTCTGATCTAATGATATCCACTCTTAAGATCTATCTTGGAGTAATATCTAGCTCCACCAAGACAATCCATCAAATCTTCTATCCTTGGTATAGGGAACCTATACCAGATAGTTATCTTGTTTATGGCCCTAGAATCAGTACACAACCTCCAAGTACCATCTTTCTTTGGGGCTAGTACTGTGGGAGAAACACAAGGACTTATACTTTCTCTAATCAACCCTTGGCCAATTAGTTCTTGGATTTGGTTAGAAATCTTTGCATTCTGCTGTGGGGTCATCTTATAAGCAACTTTGTTTGGAAGTGAGGCTCCTAGGATAAAGTCAATCTGATGACTAATAGATCTCTCAGGTGGTAGGATAGTTGGTTGACCATCACTAACTATGGCCTGGTATGGAGTTAACAACCTTTGGATCTCTAAACGCAACTCTTCCCTCTCATTTCCCTTTTCACCTTTTGGTTTCAAAACCAAAGCAAATCCTACTCCATCTTCTTCCAATGTCTTTAAGAATTCCTTCTCACCGACCAACAGTAGGTTGGGACCTCTTTTCTTTTCTTTTTCTTCTTCCAAGATTGATTTTAACCTAAAAGTTATTCCATCCTTCTTGAAGGAATAGGAATTCTGAACTCCATCATGCACTTCACTTCGGTCATACTGCCAAGGTCTACCTAATAGCAGATGACACACATCCATGGGTAGGATATCACACAAAACTCTATCCTTATACCTCCCTATGGAAAATTCTACCCAATCTTGTTCATTGACTATTACATGTTGATATTTATTGAACCAAGTAACTCTATAAGGATTAGTGTGAGGTATCCTTGTCAAATTTAACTTCTCAATAGCTTCTAAGGAAACTATATTATCAGTAGAACCTGAATCTATGATAACTTTACAGACCTTACCGAGTACCTTGCAGTTGACTCGAAACAAAGATCTTCTCTGGCTTGGCTCTTCTTTGATTGGTTCTTTGAGGAGTGTTCTCCAAACCATCAAATGCTCTCCCATTTCTGATCCTACATGGAATTTTGCAATCTTGCTGCTAGAAGACTCTTCTTGCACATAATTAGCTCTTTTCTCTCCTCCTTGTGAAGTAGAGCTCTTTGCAGGACATCGATATGCAGGGTGCCAAAGCTATTGATAGTTGTAGCATTTCATTGAAGAGAAATAAGATCCTCTTCCTTGGCTACCAGTTCTTCCTCTTGAAGTATTATTTGAACCTCTTCCTTGGTTGTAACCACCTCTAGTGTTACTGGGTTCTCCTTGATTCTCTGTGAGTTTATTCTCACTCTGATTCTTAGCTTCAGTAATTCTTCCTCCATATCCTCCTCTATGACCTCTATTGTCTCTTCCTCTACCTCTACTATTTGAGTCTTGTTTCTTCTTGAACTTATCTTCCACTTTGAGAGCTAATTGATAGCATTGGTGGACAGTCTTGGGGCTTAAGAAACTGATCTCTTCTTGAATACTCCATTTGAGGCCATTCTAATATCTTGCCAATTTTAGGATTTCTTCTTCCATCACATGGGATCTTAAGCATAGCTTATAGAATTCTTCTATATAGGCACTAACTTCTAAGTCTTTTTGTTTCTTATGCAGTTGCCCTTCATAATCATCAGGAAGGTAAGTTTCCTTAATTTTTGCCACCATACCTTTCCAACTAGTTATGGGGTTCTTTCCTTATTTTGCCCTTTCATCTTGGACAAATTTCCACCAAGTGAGAGCAGTCCCTCTCAATTTTGTCTTGGTTATTCTAACTTTTTGAGCTTCAGTCACACTATCACAATCAAAGTGATTTTCAAGACCTATCCATTCCATGATTAGTTTTGGATCCATTTTGCCACTAAATAGAGGCACACCTTCTAAGGACTTACCACTCATTGCCTTTAATGCTTTCAAGAATGGCTCTTCTTGAAGAACAAGGTCTGGCTCTGGGATCATGTCCTCCTCAACCACTTGTTTACCCTTCTCATCAACTTCTCTCATCAGTTCACTGACTGCTGTAGTTCAAAACTACACTTTTTCTAAATTGCATGCCATTTCAGCTAACTGCTCCTTCAGGAGTCTATTCTCCTCTCTCTGTTCTCTGAAATCTCTTGCCATTTTTTCATTGGACACCATGTTGGATGAACTTACAGACTCTTCTGAAAATCACACCCAAACAACACAAGCCCAATTCTCTAACTTGCTCTGATACCAATTTGATGTAATGCCTAGGTCTAGTTGTTACCGAGAGTCAGCTTGACTCTACTCTAAGGCCTCTTGCACATACCTTATAGGGTAGATTCTTACCCTTTCTTGAGGAAGTCACTAAGATCTTCACCTCAAGTGCTCTAGACCTGGTTTACACTGTAAAGCTACTAATTCATGCTAAGGAATCCATTAGGAAAGATTCATTCTCCAAGTTAAATCGATGGGTTTAACCCCTTAGATCAATTCAAATAGATCAAACACAGAACACATAACAGATTACAAAAGGAATCACAAATACTCTCTAGAAATCTATTACATGTACAGTATTCTTTGCAATCTTACAATCCCTCTATATCTCTTTCCTACTCTTACTTAAAAAATCTCTTTAACTATATAACCATCTCTCGAAATATCTTTAAAATATATCGTGCTCTTTGACAACTTCAACCACCTTACACAAGCGGCCTGATCCAGCCATAAATGACCCTTCCATTACTGGAATAGGTGTCCCTGTTCATTCCAAGTGAAAATGACACATAGAGGGCCGTTGCAGTTGACCCAACTAGTCACAAATGTCACATCCTGCATTTCTTGGGTCGTTAACCGACATTACCGAGCGCTAGCATTGACTTCACCGAGCAACAGAAACATCGTCGGTGAGCAAAGAAACCTCAACCCCGAGCATCATATCACAAACCCAAAAACAAACATCGACACCAACCAACATCACTGACGGACATCCCTGAGAGGCATTCCCGACGGACATTCCCAAGAGGCATTCCTGATGAACATTCCCGAGAGGCATTTATGAGCACCAGTATCACTGATCAGGAGATCATCAATCATCGGTTGCTAGAGCCTTGTTACATTTCCAGAGGTTTATAAACTACCTCAACACTCATTTAGGCTAGGAAACAACTAACTAACAACTATGGTGTTTGATCACCGATTGACCTCAGTCATTACAAAAATGGTGAAACAAAACACCTTACAAACCGAAAATCTTTCTAAACTTAGGTGCTCCTACACCAAATACCTTTTCTCTTGATGATGACGATGATCCACCATCTCCACCACCACCAGCTGATCTAGTTTTTCCCAAGTGGGTCCATTTACAGTTGATGCAATATATTCTTTGGCAGGTGATCCTAAAGATAGACATCATACTCGAGCTCAGACATCTAGTTCTAACCTTCTGATTCATTCCATTTTGGATGACCCTCATAAATTTCTAGAGGCGACAGGTCACGGAGAGTGGGATAGGGATATGGATGAGGAGTATTCTTTTTTGATGAAGAATCATACTTGGGATTTGTGTTCTCTTCCGAAAGGAAGAAATTTAGTTCGATGTTGATGGTTGTACCATACCAAGTATGTTGCAGATGGTTCTATTGACAAGTATAAGGCTCGTCTTGTTGCAAAGGGGTTTTCTCAGGTGGAGGGTCTTAGACCTTTGCTCTTGTTGCCAAGATGAATTCTATTTGCCTTGTCCTTTCACTTGCAGCTTCACAGGGATGGAAAATGTTTTAGATGGATGTGAAGAGTGCCTTCTTGCATGGGGACCTCTAAGAGGAGATCTACATGGAGTAGCCCCAGGGTTTTGTGCATGACTCTTCCTTAGTTTGCATGCTTAGACATTCATTATATGGTCTCAAACAAGCCCCTCAGACTTGGTATGAGAAGATGGACTCTTTCTTGCTTTCTACACACTATACACGTTATCATTCTGATGACAGTGTATCTTCAATGTTAGGGGGTTGACATTTTGATACTTGTGGTTTTTTTTGATGATCTTTTCATCATAGGTAGCTCATCCTCCATGATTCAGGATATATAATGAGCATTGATGGAGCAGTTTGAGATGACCAATCTCGGTCTTCTACATTATTTTTTGGACCTACAGATTATTCAGTCTTCTGATGGGATTTCACTCTTTCAGTAGAAGTATGCTCCTGATATGCTTCACAGATTTGACATGCTTACTTGCAAGCCTGTGTCTACACCATTTTAGTCAGGTGGTGTGTTGTCTTCCACTTGTCCTACACCTTTAGTGGACTCCACTTTGTCTAGACAATTGATTGGTAGCTTGTTGTACTTGACACACACCCGTCCTGATCTTTCCTTTGCAGTTGGACTTGTCTCTAGGTTATCCCATGATCCCGATGAGAGCCATTGGCAAGCTGCCAAACATATTTTGCAGTATCTTTGAGGCACTATATATTATGGAATTCACTACACATCAGGCTCCCCACACATCATTGGCTTCACTGAATTAGATTGGGTTGGTGATGATAACGATCAAAAGTCTATTTCTGGCTTTGTTTTTAGCCTTGGTTTTGGTCCTATCACATGGTCTTGCAAGAAGTGGTCTGCTATTGCTTTATCATCTATAGAGGCTAAGTACCAGACAACGGTGTTAGCGAGTCATGAAATTTTGTGGCTTTTTCAGTCGATGACTGAGTTTGGGTTTCCTCCTAATAGTCCCACTATTCTTTGGTGTGACAATCAGAGTGCCATACACATTTCCCGCAACCCATTGGAGCATCAATATTCCAAACACATTGAGATCCACATGCACTTCATCAGAAATTTGATTCAGGATGGTGCTCTCATCTTGGAGTACATACTTACAAAGGAGCAGGTTGCATACATCTTCACTAAATCTTTGGTATCTTCACGCTATCTTCAGTTGCGTGCTATGCTACGGGTGAAGGAAGTTGTCCTTGGGGGGTCTTAGTGAGGAGAGGCCTTCCTTCCTTCATGTTTTTTTAGCATGCATTTTCCATCTCTTTTTGGAGTAGAGTTTTTCCCACGTGGTTTTATCTATTTCTCCACTTTATAGAGATTTGGTTGTGATTGGGTACTTGATCAGGCCATGTTGTCGGGACCCATTTCCTACTTTCAGTAGTTGTTTCTAGGTTTTAGCTACTCCCTAAGTTTATCTTAAGGGGGGTGTTAGAGTAATAAGATATATCACTTATTAATTAAATCATTTGATTTAATTATTAAGTCACTTATTATCTCTAGTTTACTTAAGCTAAACTTTAGGCATATAATAATTAATTCTTTTATTAATTATTATCATGCAACCTAGATATTTCTCTTTTAGGGTTTTGATCACCTTTATAAGGTTTTGATCTCATTGTATTTTATTATTCTCTCTGAATGAATATTTCATCTTTCATATCATTCTTTGTTGTGTCTCCATTCTTTGCTTTTGTGATAGGTTTTTGCTACAGTGGATCTTGGTGATAGAATTCTATGAATTCTAACAATAATAATAATATTACTATTTAATCATGACCCTAAACTTATGGGAAAATTTAGTTGTGATCACTTTATATAAAACTTAATATATAGACACACACACACACCCACACACACACACATAGTGGTGTGTTTCATAGAATCAAATATATTAAATTTATCAGCAATCTGTAGTTTTGATAAAATTAAACTACTAAATTATCATAAAATTTCACGATGACAAACACCATGACCATCAATTCTTAGGCATACTCTTTTCCTTCTACAAAACATGGAGTATTCATTTTGTGTCACTTCTTTTATTATAAAAAATATTTAGTAGAGGATTCCTTAAGAGATTCTTCCCTAGCTTTGACATTTCTATCCCACATCTCCAAGTGAACAAAAGCCAATCTGGAACCTGTTTATTACAATGAAGCCGCCATAATAATATTACTATTTAATCATGGCCCTAAACTTTATGTAATATGTGTGTGTGTGTACACACACACACACACACACACACAGTGGTATGTTTTCATAGAATCAAATATATTTATAAAATATGTTGTGGTGTGATCTTTTCATATCAAAAAATATTTTTGACTTTATATTTAATATTACGTAAAGCTTTAATATTTAAACATTTAATATGATGATATTTATATTAAAAATAAATAATAGTTATACTTTAATACATTGAGATAAGTTAAACATTCATAAGTAAATATGGTGTTGATAGTAAAATAAAATCATACTATTTGTAGAAACAATGTTGCAATCAAATGACAACAAATCTTTTTCCTTCTTGCAATCTATTTGTTGCTCTTTTCTATGTATCTTTATTTGCTTTGTTTCAATAAAACAAATGACTTGAAAACAACAATCAAATGGTAGGAAAATGACTTTGCTAAAAGAAATGTAGATCAATAATGAATGGAAATATAAGATAAATGTAGTCATATTCGTGAAGTTAGACTGCGTTATGTAACAATAGCTTCCAACAGTGAGATGTCTTGAAACTTGAACAACATAAGAAATGTAATACTTGTAGAAATAAAATCCTTGTGTAGAAGTAGTCATAGGCAATGAGTGCTCAGATCCTTGACCATGGAAACACAGATAAACTTTGTATCATAGGTTATCGTCTCCCATTCTTGGGGTTTGTATCCATCAATAAAAGTTAGTTTTGTTAGTACCCAACCATGATGACAATCTAGACAAGGTGAATTATTGTATTTTAATTATGCCTTCATTGTTCACCTTTAGTTGATGTGAAAAAAATACTGCACTAGAACTAGAAGCTCACAACATCACAACCAAAGAGATAGACCAAAGAAAGAAACTACTGAATTTTTTGGCAATAAAAATGTGCACCACACATGCAATCCAAGTCTTCCTCAATGGTTGTCATCTCTTTTGTGGGTGTTTTGACCCAAAAACAATACTAAGACCTCTATGAAGCATTACGTAAAGATAAGTTGTCAAGCTTAGTCAAAAGGTCCCAAGCATTGCAATCAAGAAGATATCTGTTGGATGCTCGAAGTATTATGAACCCCTCCTATACATCAAAGATGCACAAAAAGTTGTGTATGGTATCCACCTACTCGATGTTAACTCTCCAATGCTCTTGAAGGACATAGGACAAGTTGGTAACGTGAAGGGCCAAGCTAGAGTAGATTAGTTGCACTTTGATTTGATAAAGACGAGCATTCAAAATGATAGTGAGCTAAGGGAACACTCATATGAACTTGAAGACCAAATGTTTATAAGTGTGAGTGATGAAATTATAAAGTTGATGTCCTTAGTAGCACAAATTTCCATGACTGAGTATGAGGGAAGAGGGAACCAAGTGCATAGAAGAGGGAAAGCTAGAGGTTATGGGCATGCAATAATATAAATCTTGATATGTAAGACATTCCAAGCCGTGAGTTTGTATTATGCATTGACTTTGGACTTCTACATTTGGAAACTAAATTTATTATATATTGAATGACCAAACTTGTAGTTCCATTTAGTATTAAGGTGTATTGATAGGGTAATTGAAAGAAGAAGTTGTCTAAATATCATTTTGAGGAGGGAGAATTAGAAGTTATCTAGATGGGACTTTCTCTAGTCTTTGAAAAAAATATCATGACAATGTAAGGACAACATATAATAGAGCTTGGGGGGGGGGGGGGGGAAGNGGGGGGGTAAGTTGTTGAATATCAAGATTTGGTTTCTTGTTAGAAGGTGATAGATTGTATTGAGTTTTGAGAGGCTACCATGATTTCCAACTAAGTCTTTTTAGGTTATATAGATCCTAGAACATCTAGATCCCTGTTTTGAAAAATGTTTACAATTAAGGTGCTACATGAGATTGATGCGTTTACAAAATCATGTTGAATTAGATGGTTTCACTAAATCGAGGATAAGGAAAAGCTTAGACCATGGCTAAGATATTTTTCATACCAAATTAACTTCCTTAATGCGAGTTACCATGATTTCTAGATATTGTTAATTGGGACAATTCATTGAGTTTTGAAGGATGGAGCAAGGAGGGATTTGTCCCACTAGTTCACTAAGGTCCAATGATGTCTTTTAGAGGTAAAATAAATTAAAAAAACAAGGCAAGATGTTTCGAAGAGAAGTCTCATTGTTACACTCTTCTTTGACATGTATGTTTCATGACAGATTTGCATCACATTGAAGGGGGAACAAATTGAAGTAGTTCTCAAACCACTTTAGCTTTCTTGACAAATATGTCATCCCAGTGTCTAATTTGAAAACTATCTCATAAAAGATATTAAATAAAAATAAAAATAAAAATTAAAGATACAAAACAACCTATTTTGTAAAAATGTGACAACTCATTGTGAACCTTCCCAACCTTAAACCGTTTTAATTGTGAAGAGATGCACTTTCATTTCTCTTTGAGGGATGAACCTTGTGTGTCATAGGCATAAGGAAATTACATCACACTATTGAGATTGGGCTCTAGTTTTAGTGTTAAGGTCTTTAAACACACACTAAAAAAGAGGTATTTTAGAAGGGTCTTCCAAGTTCCAAGAACCCCAAATTTGTTTCGCATTGGGATTTCTATTAAAACCACTAGCATAACCGACCAAAATCTGGGAAAAATCTGGCAATTGTTCTACATGTGGCATGTTGAATAATTTCTCAGGCGATAAATTCAACGGAAAACTGATTTGGCTGCCTGGGAATTTGAATAATTACTCCCCAATCTCTCATTAATTTACCACAGGAGGACAGGGCAGAGTCATCTATCACATTCTTATTCATTTCAATGGCGGTGATGTAACGCAGGCATTCTCGTGACAAATCTCTCTTTTCAATGACTCTGTTACAGCGCACCAAATCACTGTAGGAAAAAGAAAAAAGAAAAATAAACGGAGGGCTCAAGTTATTCGACCCAGTTCTGTCCCTGCCAGGACTCGCACGCCAAGAATGCACTCACATCATAATTACTACGCCATCGTTTTAAAAAAGTCCTTATAAATGAATACGTTGCTTAAGCCAGTTTAGACGAGAGGTTCTTTCTATATATATAGTAGCTTTTGTCTAGGATCTGGTGCTTTGGTGCTTACTTGCCAACCACGTAGCCTTTGATTTGATTTTATTGCGGAAAGCGTGATTATTATATTTTTGGACTACGGAGGCCTGAATCTTTTTTAAAAAGGGAAACACTGTGATTTTGGTGTGTACCCGCTTTGTGATAATTTTCTCCTGTCAAAAAGAAGAGCAGGGCAATCAGACATAAAAATGGCGCAGATGGGTAGTGGGGTTCTTCCAGCATTCAATGCTGCTCCATGTTCTTCTTCATCTTTCTTTGGTGAGAAGTTTAGGCTTTGTACGAAAAAGGGAATTTTGAAGGACCAATTTGATGTGAGGAGAGGAGGAGGAGGATTGGTGAAGAGAAAGCACAAGACCAGGGTGGTGTCTGCTGTTGTCACCGACATTTCGAAAGAGCTCTTGGTAAACAGTTTTTTGAAGTGTTTTGAAGTGTTTGTGATGTGAATTTCAATGGTTTTTAACTAATCAGCCTGACTGAGAAAGATTTTGTCTCTGTGTTCTGTTCAGGAAGAGTTTGTTTGTTAATTCAGAGAGAAGTGCCTAATATATATTTTACCCAAGTTGGTCTCTAATGGCTATTAGTCTTTTAAGAGTTTTGATGTTTATGCAGGACTGGAATTCAATAGGAGATGATCTGCTAGTTCTTTAAAGAGTTTTAATGTTTCTTCAGAACTGCAATTAATAGGAGATTACCTACTAGCGTTTTAAGAGTTTTTATGTTTCTGCAGGACTGCAATTAATAGGAGATCGCCTGTCCTGTGATCAAACTTAAAATACCATTTAGGCTTAGAGCCACACTGGCTCATCCATCGTGATGGGGATGTGTTTTTTAGAAGAGTTTTCCCCTGGCTTTCAAGTTTTCAATGTGTTTGCGTCTAGAATCTTTTTTCTGTGGGTGTCAAGTTTTCAACGTGTTTGTGTCTATAAAAGTTTTCTGTGGGCGTCAGGTTTTCAATGCCTTCATGATTTAAATGGTTTATCTATGCAGTCTTGTGATTTTATGTTTCAGGTGCTAGACTGAAAATTTCTGAGCAATTTTGTCTATTAACACTTTTTGACATTCAGGGTAGAGGAATTTACAACACTTATCCGAGTGAAGGATCCAAGCTGTGTGTCTTTTCCGAATTTGTTTGACATTTGCACGAATCTCTTTCAGGTGTACCCTCTGTTTCAGGATCAATGAGAATTGATTTTCTTCTTGTTAATACTGAGGACATTCATTCGGTCAAGTTTAGCATTAATTGGTCCTTGGTGGATTGTGAGCTCTATGTAGCAAGCAACTTCATAAACTCCTTAGGGATCATGCCCAGCAAGATTTGAATGTTCTTTTCTAGAATTAATTGATCCTTTTTATGGCCAAACAAATTCATCGTGGAACTCCTTGGGGATCATGTCCAGCAAGACTCGGAACTTTATTTCTTATATATTTTCAGTTGGCGAACTGTATAGTGTTTCAAGTAGCCAGGTTAGTGTAGGTTACTCTCCTGGATACTAAAGAACAACGGCTTGCAATCTCTAATAGTTTGGTTACTCTAATCTCTTTCTGGCAGGCAAACGAGTTTGCCCTGCCTAATTGGTCGTTGGCTTAACACTGAACCAGTCTTGGGGTCCCGCTGCAGTGCATTTTTTTTCAAAGATGGGTGTAACTAAATTGGTGAGATCGGTTGAAATCTGCTGGAGATCACCACATCAATTTGGGAAAATTTGTTCGTATCGGTTGTCAAGATTGCAAGTTTTCCCTGGTTAGGCCCCTTCATTTTCCTTTATTTTAAAAGTGCTTGGGTATTATTATTTCTGAAGTTAACCTGTGTTTACCGAGACTCTGGCCTTTGTGCTTGACTTTTTGTGCCTGGGAGAATTCAGTTAAATTAATTTTTAGACTGTGAAGTGACTATTTGTAACACCTGCAAGTGGACTCCAACAAGTGATGAATTAATTGTTTTATTTTGCTGCGTTGTTTAATTCGTTAGCTATTTTATTACTGATAGTTAACTTCAAGTCTAATATTTTGTCCAGTATGTTTTTGTCAATACGTTGTCATGGAGATTGTAGCCGTAACTCAAAACTTAGTTCAACTTAGTTTTGATCAGTTCTTTCTGCGCTAATTTTAGCTTTGATCAGTTCTTTCTGCGCTATTTTTAGCAGTGTTTACTATATAATGTTTGTGAGAATTTTTGTCTTTCCATAGGTTAAATTTGGTAAATAAGTAATTCTGATTTGTCTATAATGCGCCATGAAAACTAGATCACCTTTTTGCCCAGGCATACAATCTGAGCTGTATCTAAACTTGTTTTAACATTTCTCTACTAGGGATTTGTTACAGGAAAATGCCCAGCAGGACTTGAACCTGATTCATCTAGCCAGATCATTATCATAATGGCAATTGCTCATACTTAGCACTAATCACGGGAAGGAAAGAGTTTGGATCTTTTCATTTGGCCTTACTGTAAGGTTTTTCGTTGTGAATGTTGGTTGAAGAGGGAGATTAGCCGAATTATTTAACAGATTGACATCCTAAATATGTTGGGTTGCACTCACATGCTTACTTCTAGTTACAGTCTCACTTCCCTTGACAATCTATGGTGTCTTTACTAATGTTTACAGCAAATATTTGCTGTGGGTTCATTTTGAGTGGAGTTTCGGGTATTGTTTGATTGATTTTTCTGGACTTTTCTAGAGGTGCTTTTTTCTCAGGAGTATGTTTTGTTGAACTGTTTTACAGATTTGTACATCTTATCGCGAACAATTGTGTCACATAAGAGTTGAAAATCACCGATCCACTCCAAACATGTTCGAATAGGATCAGACCTTATGCTTCCCTGGAAATTTACTTCATGTTTGTTTTGCTTTTTGAATTTCTTGGTTTTAATTTTTTTTACTAGATTTCACGCTATCTTATGACTGAATAAATATTTGTGGGGTTTAGTGACAGCTAAATTTACAATAATAACTTGAATTCTGCACATCATTCTGATGGCACTTGCTGGATAACTTGGATATCTTTCACAAGTTAATATAAATCAATATTCTATTTTGCAGTAATTGTTTTTCTTCCGTTGGGCTATTAGTCAGAGATTTATTATGACCAAACCGTCGTCACAGAGGTCATAGCTGCCACTTAGCATACAGTTTAGTTCATTTCTGTTGAACACAATCCGAGTCACTGAATTTTGGGGCAGGGAATTGTATTTGCTACAGTCTGTTTTTCCATAGTACCCAACCCACATCAGAGGCAATGGATTTATAGGCTGAAGCCCAAGTTACTCCTTTCTTAAAGAAGAGAAAGAGTGATTAAGACTAGACAAGCATCACATCAATCATAACCAACAAGGAATTAATGCAGGGATTTGTTTGCTTGGATTTAGATTCATTGAAAAATGCATTAGGCATTTCTAGAGGAAATCTGAAAATTTCATAATGGAATGAACAACTAGAGTGAGCTCAACCCGACTTGTTTGAGGTTTGACTAATTGGAGGCTTTGAGCTGTTACCAATTTTTCATTATGAAGTGATCAGGTTGCGTTTGATGGTTTAAATTTTATATGTTTGTTGCAGTTGAGCTACTGAATGTTTTGGACGGACTGGAATTTTAATTGAGGAACTACACCCAGTCAACGCCCATATAACGGTCCAGCAAGCTGGGTGCAGTGCTTGAGACACGGTGTTATTGTGCAAACCATCCAGATTCATTATGAATTGATCAGGTTCTGCATTTGATGGCTTAATTTCAAATGTTCATTGCAGTTGAACATTTGAGATGCAATCATTTGCTTTCAAGTTTAAAAGCTTTGGTCCAATGGTTATATTTGCTGCCCATTAGGTTTTCTTTGTTGTGATCAGAATCTTTCTGCAATATGATTGTGTGCATATGAAGAGTTACTGGTTTTTTCAAGTTTGGTAATCTATCTTCTGAGTGGTTGATTTATTGAATTAATTTTTGTATTTGTAATTATGGCCCCACAGTTTGCGTTTCAGAAAGTACAATACTTTTAGTATCCCGAAAAACTATGTTTTGCTTGGACACCCATGAATCTTGTTTTCTTTCTATAGCTCTGCCATTTATTTTTCAAAAGCTGTAATAGTTCATATGGTATAAGGTTTTTAGAATTCACATGTTCTGGTTTTATATGAACATGTAGGTATCGTAAGTACAATTTTTCCAATTTCATTTCTCTGCTGTAAACAGTTCATTTAATTCTTTTATAATAATTCTGGGTAACCTTGACTTGTGATTGCAGACCTTGCAGGTGCCCAAATTTGAAAAACCCCGTGCAGATCCCAAATCAGTGTGTGCTGTCATATTAGGTGGTGGAGCTGGGACACGCCTTTTTCCTCTTACACGAAGAAGAGCCAAGCCAGCAGTAAGTATTTTTTCTTGCAAAGACATTTTTACCAATATCATCTTGCCTTGCATATGATCTTGTCCTTTCATTCGGATATTTAGCTTCCCAGACAAATTGCACCCAAAAACAATGCCCTGTTTCCCCCTGCATTTCTGGTAAAAATTTGAAAGAGAAGAAAAATCTTAAATTTACAAAGGGAAACCTACAAACAAGCAGCATTATTTGTTCTTTTCCCCTTAAGAGAGAAGTGAATGAAACCTGACTCATGAAATCCATGGCTTATTATTATCATTTACATGTTGTACCATCTCTGTATAAATCACAGATTATATAGATTTGATTTCTAAGCAGACATTATCATCTAGTGACTCAATTTTTCTGTTGGAGTCCCCATATCATATTTGTAGTGCTTTGTAGAGGTTTAATCTGTAGTGCCGTTCAATAATATTTACACTTTTATCGAACAACAAATCATGCTCATTGATCAGTATAACTACTATATTAGAAAAAAAAATATCTCACGCATTTTATTTATAAACAACGATTTCTATTGACAAATGAACAAATATGTTTGTCTTATAGACGGTAACAATTGACTCCCTTGATATACCTAATTAGAATAGCTTTTGCATCTACAATATCTTACTGTAATTCTTTACAAGTTTTTATTATGATTTATACTTTTCCCAGTTCATTATCAATTCTAAAGACTACAATTATTTTTTTCTGGTGATGGGCTGTATGTCAGGATTTTCTTTGACCTTGCAGGTACCAATTGGAGGATGCTACAGACTCATTGATGTACCAATGAGCAATTGTATTAACAGTAATATCAACAAGATATTCATCCTGACCCAATTCAACTCCGCATCACTCAATCGTCACCTTGCAAAGACATATAGCTTTGGAAATGGTGTAAACTTTGGAGATGGATTTGTTGAGGTATGAATATTAATTGATTTGGTTTTAAATAGCTTGTATAACAATATTTTTAAATTTGAATATTAAAATATATACATAGTGGTAGATGTAGAGTTGGCATGTGGGCCTGTTAGCATAATATGGCTCATATGCTAGTGACTGTCCATGACCAAAACATCAAAATGACAATCTTGCCTCACTACTGCTTGTCACTGCTGAAAGGAGAGTTATATCTTTTGTGAGTAGTAAAGCTGAGAACAAGATTATTCAAACCACAGTCTACTTCAGTTGCTTGCATTTGCTTTGGCTAGAAGGTGGCCTTTATCTTCATTGAGCAACCAAAAATCATCCAAACATCTCACTGCTAATCCTTGGCATGCAATCTTATGGATCTTCATGACCCTTTTGGAAATGGCCAGTGCAGACATCCTCACTAGCCTGCATATTGCAGTCATCTACTGCCTTTATTGCAGCCAGCCTATAATTTTTGTGTTCATGAGGATCCACCAATGCCTTTACAATATCTGCATCTTCTAAAACATCCATGGCATTGGAATTAAAAATTGCCACAACCTTGCTGTTAAAAAGGTGATGTTCGATTTAAAATAGGATTCCATACCCTATAACACCCTCTGGGCACTAGCCGCCAATGGAGAACCTATGCAAAATGCATGAGCCATGCCATCAATATCAAACTTCCTCAAACATTTGGATTCACACATTCCAATAGGCAGTCTAATACGGAGAGTCATCTCTGTCTTCATGTGTGATCTGTGGTAGTCCTACTTACAGAAAATTTGTGTTTCCGATGACCTCATGCTCAGTACTCAAAATCTGTCATCTTTGTCTTCATGTGTGATCTATATGTGGTAGTCCTACTTATAGAAAATTTCTCTTTCCAATGACCTCATGCTCAGTACTCAAAATCTTTGCAGGACTCAACAATCTTCAAGTATTCATTTGAAGTGTGTAATTCCTTTTTGGAAAGGACCAAGTGGCATGTATTAAAATGAAAATAGATTTCATCTGCTTGTTAATTTGATGAACTGAGACCTTCCCATGCATTGATATTATCCCGCTACAATGATCTCTTCTAAGTTATTGATGGCATGGATGGCTACTTTGTTGACCAATTTATTCCTATCTCTATAGCACTGTTGAATGGAGTATGTTTTTGCATTTCCAACATTGGCCAAATTAAATTCAAATAATTTTGTAGCTACCGTTTAAGGGGTCTATGATATTAGATTGCATTAATGGTGATTGTTGAACCGCCTTTCATCAATGATCCTTTTGTTGTCAATCCCATATACGTCCCTTTGATTGGTAAGCTTGTACATTGTACAACAATGTTAATTAAAGAAATTTTTTAAATTTAATTGTGAATAGACAGTGAGGTTTTAATGATAATTTTAAAATGATCATTGTACAATGGCAAAACGTGTTCTCTTAATGAAAAAGGAATTCCGTCAATCCAAAGTTCTATTTTCATTTGCGTATCTTTAGAAATGTTTAGATTGCTAGTCCGTGCTTTCATTTGCATGTGTTTAGAAATGTTTAGATTGCTAGTCTGTGTAAAATCTAGAAGACGGAAATATTTTTCCTTCAATAAGAAGGCATTTTTCAAAATTTCGATATTCAATTTTAATTCAGTTGGTTATGAAGACTTATATTTGTCAATCCATGCATGTGTCCCTATTTTGGACCAAATAGGCTCTAGCTGCTACTCAGACACCAGATGGCAAGAAATGGTTCCAGGGCACAGCAGATGCTGTTAGGCAATTTACTTGGCTTCTTGAGGTGTGTAAAAGCAATTTTATTTTATCATTTTGAAAGGTTGCCTGATTGTCAGATTCACCTTTTTATGGATTACAACACCTTAAACTAATGTTCATCTAATTTGGTTACAGGATGCCACAAAAAAACACATAGAACATGTCCTCATTTTGTCTGGTGATCACTTGTATCGCATGGACTACATGGAATTTATACAGGTTTGGAATGAGCCATTACGTTGTTGTAGTCACCTTGCAACTTATTTCTCTTTCCAGATTTTCTTAAGTTTCCTAACCCATCTTTGTTTGGAATTTGTTTGCATGTTTGGCTCCTCCCTTGAAATACTTTTGCCTTTTGAATTATGCTTTTGATAACTTTTGTTTTCTAAACATGTCTTTTGCATGCAGAGGCATATTGATACTGCAGCTGATGTAACAATTTCCTGTGTCCCAATGGATGACAGGTAGGCTTCTTTTCCAACAGTAATATGTTGTGCACGTTTGGATTTTGAGTTGATGGCCATTGCACAATATGTTTATGGAAAACGAACTGCATTGATATGGAATATTTTAAGTGACTAGTGTATTTAATATAAATAGAGGTGTTCTTTATTTATTGTCTTAACTGTTTTTTAAATTGGACAATTTGAAGGTTTAAATGTATTGTTTCAAGCAGTCTAATTCCTCTTATCTGCTCATTGTAATTGAGTCCAAAAAGGTCAAATTGATGATGATCACAATGCAATTCTAGGAGTGGTCCATAACAAGGAGAATTCATAGTATACTTTATATGACACCCAATAAAGACTGTTATGTGATGTTGTATTGACAGCCGCGCATCCGACTATGGATTGATGAAAATTGATGATAGAGGCCGAGTGCTTTCTTTTAGTGAGAAGCCCAAGGGAGCTAATTTGAAGGCAATGGTAACTTGGAAATTCTCCTTTACATCATATGGATGGGTCTGAATCTGATTTATTGCATTGCTATAATTATCAGAATTAGCTTCAGTCTAGAAGAATTATATTTTATATATTGTCCTTCCATTGCCAATGACTGTTTAGTCTTTTGATGACATTGAAGTGATTTTCTTTAGCCATTGACACTAATGGATAATCCCATTCGTTGGCATAATAGGAAGTTGATACAACAATACTGGGGTTATCTCCCCAGGAAGCTAAGCTGAAGCCCTACATTGCTTCAATGGGCATATATGTCTTCCGGACAGACATTCTTCTCAAGCTTCTCAGGTAATCCAAATTCAATGCCCTTTTATGTGAACAATGCTTGATTTAAATATTCTATTTCTATGAACCCTTATGGTTGAGCTCTCCTGAGAGTGATGGAATTCTTTTCTTTTTTTGAATTATTAGCTGGAAAATGAAAAACTGTATTATGGTTAAACCTATCCACTTATGCTTTTTTAACCTATTATTAGGTGGAGATACCCAACTGCAAATGATTTTGGCTCAGAACTTATTCCTGCATGTGCAAAAGAATACAATGTTCAGGTATGTAAGGTTGAAATGGGCTAAATGTGTTCAACCAATTAATAATTTTGAAAATCCTGAATATCCAGCATTTTAGCAATGTTATTTCATGTAGCATCTCATTATCACACTTCTCCTCTCAGGTTGCCATACAGTTTAACTGTTTATCTTTCATTGTTTTAGTTTGTGGGATTGAGATTGTTAATGCCACTTGCATTTATGAAACTTCAAAATAACAATATTTTCTCATTTGGTAAATCAGAAACAGTTATTAATTGAATTCTGATTTGTCATATTGGTATATTGACAGGCATATCTATATAATGACTACTGGGAGGACATAGGAACTATTAAGTCCTTTTTTGATGCCAATTTAGCTCTTGCAGATCAGGTCTGACTCTTCAATAATACTTTTGCCTAAATTTTAGCTTATTAATAAAATGTGTTTTCTTTGTAGTTAAGACAAAGCAGAGAACCAAAAAATAATGTTTTTTTTACCGTTTGATGGTGTTTGATTGTTTACTATTTAGTCAGACTTGGTGAATTTAATGTCATTATTCACAGGCAGGATAATCTAGCTGATAATTGAAGATTGTGCTAATTTAACTGTTTATAATGCAGCCTCCAAAGTTCCGATTTTATGATCCTATGAAGCCTATATTCACTTCACCTCGTTTTCTGCCGCCAACTAAAATTGAACAATGTCGGGTAAGCAAGATCATGTTTATGCTTATAATGGCATGTGCATCTATTACCTTCCATGGTTACCAATGTTTGAAGAGAAGCTAATACGCATTATTTGGATGTTTCCCAACTTTTTTCCCACAGGTATTGGACTCAATAGTATCACATGGGTGTTTTCTCAGGGAATGTAGTGTAGTGCATTCTATAGTTGGAGTCCGTTCACGATTAGAATATGGTGTGGAGTTGAAGGTAAGTTATGTTTAGATTACTTCCTGCAGTTGATGGACTTTTGACGCAGATGTGGTCATGCCAAATGTAAAAATGCTATTGAATATAACAGGAATGTTATTTTTTTGGCAGGATACCATGATGATGGGTGCTGATTATTATGAAACTGAAGCTGAAATTGCATCTTCTTTAGCTGAAGGGAAAGTGCCTATTGGTGTTGGGCATAACACAAAAATAAGGTTACAACTTTTCTATGCTCAACATCACAATTCAAAAATGTCTTCCATCAAATGTTTGATATTTTGCATTAGACTTTCTTGACCTTTAGTGTGTTTGGCTTGCCTTTGACAGGAATTGCATCATTGACAAAAATGCAAGGATTGGAAAGAATGTGATGATTGCCAACACTGATGTATGCATCCATCTCTTTTTCCCCACACAGCTAAATAAGAAAAAAAAAATCATGCATTCATTTCCTTAGCATTTCAATCATATTTTGATGGTTTAGTTTGTCTTGTTACATTGCTGCTAATAGAAGCCTTCTAAATATTCTCATCCCCAAATCAGAGGATTTGCAGCTTAGAAAATAGCATGGTAACAGGTTTTTTGGGAAGGGTATAAAACTTATTGCAGAAAAGAAGAAATATTTACTATTTTTTTTTTTTGATGAATAGTTCCTTTCCATTAATAAATTTCAAAGTTACATATTCACAAAAAAGGGGCCGGGGGATAAATAAAATCACCCCGCAGAGTCACTCGGCCAAAGCCGGATACAGATAACTATTCATAAAAAAAAAACTATAATGCCATTAGGCAGCAAGAGCAGTAGCAGCAGAAGGTGGAGGATCTTTATCATCTGATCCCCACTTCGGAGTGGGATT
>MU227726.1:1475685-1486439 GCA_018584345.1 Thuja plicata
GGAACAAGAACTGAATACGTAGATCACTCAACCTAACCAAGGAAGCAATAGAACCAACAGGTGAACCCCCCCATAATGCTGAACTGGGAGAGGTGACAGGAACACTGAAATGCAGTACCAAAAAACAGCTGCAGAAGAAGAACCAGGAACACCAAGAGAAACAGAGGTACAAACACAGGATAAAGGGCGGTGTCATCGACACTTCTACATGGGCTAATGTCGTGGAAGGTACGCTCACTTGACGAAAGTAGATGCGCTTAAGGCATATGCATCAGAATCTCCCCATGGCACTTTATAACTGAGTGCGGGTACATCAATCGAAACAGGTGTACAAGATTCCAGATAAGCAGAAGAAAGGCACTTTATCTCAGTGCGTTTACAGAATACAAATACATCAGAGAGAGCATGCAAGCTCAGAAGTCAGAAAGAAGAGTGCACTAAGAGACCAGAAGAAGAGATCCCCGGACCTGAAGAACCAAGCACACCACCAGAGGGCATAAACTGCATAACTCGATGGAGTGAAACACTGAAGTAGAATCTCGAAGAAATACCTCTGCCACTGAAAAGTACACAGAATCAGCTTTCCGACGATATCTTGTTTGCCGAAAAAGGAGTCCGGATGAGCCAGATATGACTCCCGGAAGGCAAAACAGGACATCAGACTTCAACAGCAAAAATAGCTGTCGAAACGGTGGAACCAAAACCTCTAACCTCTGCCATCGGAAAGTGCTCGGAAAGAGCTTTCCGACGGTATATAGAAGTCATAAAAATGCCCCTGTATGCTCCCTATAGAGAGAAAAGAAGCCCAGTACCCCCAAAATTGCCAAAAAGGCTTACAAGAGGCCCTAAGAGCTAAAAAATAAGCCCCCGGTCGCCATATGACCGGCGGGCAGAGGAAATAAGCCCCCTGGGGGCTGGCAAAAGGGCGCCACCCGGGGTGGCGGAATCGGGCGGGCGGCCGCATGGGCGGCGGAGCACTGGGAGCGGCGCGCGGGCGCGGAACACCGAGCAGAGTGGTGCTGTTGGCCGCGGATGGGCTGGGCCGCCGGAGGAGGAGGAGCCCGGGCCGGGAGGCGGCGGGTATCAGAGCGGCTGCGGAGCAGCAAGAACCGAGCGGCGGGGGCCCGTGGGGGCCGGCCGAGCTGCAGCCGGTGGCGGAGGAGCCCCAGCGGCGCCCGGGTTGCGCGATATGAAAAACAAAGGCAGCGCTTTTTAAAACACAAAAAATCATTTAAAAATAATTTTTTTAATAATTTTTTTTTTGAATTTTCTCATCCGTACGGCCCTCGGGAAGGGAAGAAAATTTTCCCAGAGCCCCGGTGACCAAAATGATCAAAATTTTATGTGATTTCGACTCTCCCGAGCCTTCTGGACGCAATGGTGGAGTCCTTTTCGGCTCAAACAGCTCCGAAAAAGAGAGACCCCCCCAGAACCAGAGACAAAAGTCGGAAAAGTCAGAGAAAGAACCAAACCCTCGAACGCTTCACAAGAACTCGAACAGCCGGCAGCAAGATGGCTCTGATACCATGTTGAGATTGTTGAAACGCAATGCAACCAAGATCACCTGCATGCAAAGACTATTACACAGAATGAAACAGACAGAAGAGAGAAGGATCCAAAGCTATGGCGGCCGATAGGCCAGAGAATGAAAAACCATGTTGATAGAAATGATTTCTATATTCAACAATAAATGATTTACAAACTCCTTAAGAAATACAAAGAGGACAATCCTTATAAAGGATGTCGAAACCCAAAAAGGGCAACTGCTAGGAAATAGAAACTTTCCTAAGACTAAAGAAACTGCCTAAGTGAAACTTAAGCACTAAAGAGCAATTGCTAAATTACTCTAACAATATTATCCAAAATAATGCTACTAGACTTCGCCAAAAAATTCCAAATTCTAGAGCCTCTGGAAAGTTTGAAATTCTTAATGCATCTTCATCATTTAAATTGGATAAATATTTCCCTTTCATAATCCTGACCCATTTCCTATGACTTTCAAAGTGAATTTTTTAGAATAATTTTGCCCCTAGGGCCTGATTTTAATGCATTTGGTTCTTGATTCCTGTTCCACCTAGTTCCACTGGATTGCATATTTTGTCCCAGGATATAAGGGCAATTTTTTTTTTAATGTATGTCCTCTGCCAATTTTTTTTTCTCAATTTGCTAACCATCTCCAAGTGTCCTCCCGAAGAAAGTGCAATGCAAGACATCAGATAGATATGAATGGTTAAAAGATTTGCCTTGAGCATTATTATTCTCCCTGCCCAAGAGAGCCATTTTGATTACCAAGACTATTTTCCTATCTAATTTCTCCCCAATATGTTTCCAAATTGAGGTGGATCTCAAAGATTTGTCAACCCGAACTCCCAAGTAGGTGCAAGGGAGGTTGCCTTCCTTGAATCCCAAAGAATTCAAAATTTGTATTTGAATCTTTTTCTTAATGAAAAAGAAGAAAATATGAGATTTCTATTAGTTTACTACTTGTCCTGAAGCATCAACATAACATTGTAGAACCTTTTTCAATTGCAAGGCTTCCGCTTTAGCTCCCTTTCCAAATAGAAGGGTGTCATCTACAAACTGTTGGTGAGTGACCGGTCTAACCGAAGAAGTGATTTCCATCTCCTTTAGAATACCCTAATTTTGAAGTCTCCCGATCCTCCTCCCGAGAGCTTCAACCATGATTATGGAAATGAAAGGGCACAATGGACAATCAGTGGCTTCAAAAATTAATCCAATAAATCAACCCAAAACTTTATACCACAAATATAAAACTTCTAGTTATCTTCAATCCTACAAGATGTATGCCTTTTGTAAATCTAACATGTATATACTGCTCGGTGTTTATACTTTTTATCCTTTTCTTAAGCTTTACCGAATAGCAGTCTATCTTTTCTTAACCTTTACCGAAATACAATAAATAACTTAGTGTTTTCTGATCAATCCTGTTTTAGTAATGTGTAAAGAAAAACATCAAAGCAATGAACCATATACACATTTGACCCATGGATTTTTAACGTGGAAACCCTGTTAGGGGAAAAACCACTTGGGACCGGTAACCCAAAATTTTCACTCTTCTAAAGTGAGCTCGGTGAAGAGCCAACCATGTTAAAGGTTAAAAACACACTGTTAAGTGCAACCTTGTTAGAGGATTTATCACTAATAGTTTATCACTTGACCTAACATTCACTATGCTGTCAACATGAAAACCTTTTGATACTCCTTGAGATGTATCTCAATATATAAAGGATGGTTAAATCCTACTCTGTTAAGAGATTTTTTGAATCAATGGTTAAACTAAAACAATACATGATCTATTCATAAATATAACTTAATCTTGTAGATGTTCAGATCTATTGTAAGCTCATAATACCTCTTCTGATCAATGTTTTCTTCAATTCCTTTGCTCCACTTCTTTCTGCTCGGTGAATGTTGTGCTTCTCTGTTGCTTGGTGTCTGTAGAATTCTTAGCTATGTTCTTCAACTTTTATGATCAGATCTGTATGAAGACTTCTATCTTCACCAAAATTCTCTTCAACATTCCTCTCTTCATAATGAATTTGTTGTCTCTTTATATAGACATGATTTCACCGTTTCTTGTCCTTCTTGTTTTCTTCGTTGATCACTTCTTGATCCGTAAAGTTCGCCATGCTTGCTTTAGTTTTAATCCGTAAAACTCTCATTTTCTGGAATAAAACATGCTTTAAATCTCTTTATCTTTAGCTTTTAACTGATCGATGAAAACAAAGTAGTCAAACAGTTAACTCTATATTTAGCTCTGCCAACTAAGTTGTTTTGTCATTTTCCTAACTTCAGTTCCTGTTGGTCAACACTTCAGTTGTGCTCGGTGACTACTATAGATAGCTCGGGCATCAACTTCAGTTCTATTCGGTGACAACTACAGTTAGTTCGGTAATACTTGCTCGGGTAACACTATGAACTTTTGTGCTCAGGGTTCATTGTCCCTCGGTGTACATTATTACCGACAACAAAAACTGTCTTTCAGATCTTTAAGTGTTGTGACAATATGTGCATGAGCAATCATACCATATCAAGTTGACATCAATGACAATACAATACATTAACTGATTTAATGTCTTGCATATACTTTATGCATCTCGGCGATCATTAACTTTGTCGTCTTCAAACATTCAATTAGTTATAGCTCATCAATCTCTCCCTTTGGTTTTGATGGCAACATACTACATACTACTAATACATTATAAAATATATCAGTTGTAGTTCATCAATCTCTACCAAACTTATTTTTCTATAACCAATACAAATGTCTGACTCTCGGTAAACTCTTCTAGCTTAGATTTGATTCTTGCAGAGTACTCGCTCTTCATTCTTCATTTCCTTCACTGGATAGATGTAGCAACTTTTGATTCTGTCTCTCCCTTTGTTTTAGAATCTCTTCTCCCTTTTTTGGATAGATATGCAATGTTTATCTTTCTCTAATGTTTTCTCTCCCTTTGACTGTTCCTCTTCTTGATGGATAGTTCTTTTCTCTCCCTTTGGATGATTATGATAGATATTTCATATCTCTTTTCCCTTTGACAACAATATATTTCATTGAATACTTCTCTCCATATTCATTAAGTACATCTCTCCCTTTGACATCAATGCCAAATTATATCTCCTTTTTTTTATATAATATATTCCTTGAATTTCCTCTCCATCAACAATACAATAACTCTGGTGTTCGGTGCAGATAAGTACCTTTCTCTGTACTGATAGATCTTTGCAGTCCATCTCTTTGCTTGCATCAACATGAATGATCTTCTGATTATGTGTAGGCTGATGCAGCCGCCTAGTCAGCTTAGTGACCAGTAGACAAGAGTCTGACCCCTAGTCTCTTCCTCAGGCACTCAAATATATCTTTTGGCAATAACTTTGTGAATATGTCTACTAATTGTTCCTTGGATTGAACATATTCCAGTATCACCTCTTTCTCTTGCACTTGTTCTCTTAAGTAATGATACTTGATAGCAATATGCTTTGTCTTAGCATGCATGACAGGGTTCTTTGAAATGTTGATAGCACTAGTATTATCACAATAGATAGTCACTGGTTCAAGAATTTTCATATTCATACCTTCCAGTAATTGCTTGATCCATGCAATGTTAGAGCAATTTGCAGCAACAACCACATATTCTACTTCTGCAGTAGATTGTGAGATGCATCCTTGCTTCTTACTTATCCATGTGACAAATCTATCACCCATGAAGAATGCTCCTCCTGTTGTGCTCTTTCTGTCATCTATATTTCCAGCCCAATCAACATCTGTATAGACTTGAAGCTCAAATTTGCCTTCTCTTTTATACCATAAGCCATAGATTTCAGTAATCTTTAGATATCTTAGGATTCTTTTGACAGTAGTCATGTGTGATTCCTTGGGATTATCAGAGAATCTTACAACTATTCTGACTACATGTGTTATATCTGGTCTAGTATGTACAACATACATAAGTTTTCCAATCATTGATCTATATAAGGTCTGATTAACCTCTGTTGACTTGTCTTCCTTTGTCATCTTCCATCTGGTTTCCATAGATGTTCCAACTGGCTTGGAGTCCTCCATCTTGAATATCTTGAGAACTTCCTTGATGTATTTGGATTATGTGATGTAGATGCCTGCATCTTGTTGAAGAATCTGTAGACCAAGAAAGAACTTGATCTCCCCAAACATTGACATCTCAAACTCTTTGCTCATTTCAGCAGCAAATGATTTGCGTAACATATCATTACCTCCAAATATGATATCATCAACAAATATTTCAGCAATCAGAATGTTATCATTAGTATTTTTTTTAAAAATACAGATTACTGTTATCACTTGTTCTTACAAATTCAATACTTATGAGATAGGATTGAAGTCTTTCATACCATGCTCTCGGTGCTTGTTTCAATCCATGCAAGGCCTTGTGTAGTCTACAAACCATGTTTCTCTTGTTAGGATCAACATACCCTTCTGATTGTTCAATGTTTACTTCTTCTTCTAGTATTCCATTTAGGAATGTAGATTTGACATCCATTTGGTATACCTTGAATCCTTTGTAAGAAACATAAGCAAGTAGAATTCTAAATCCTTCTAGTCTAGCAACGGGTGCAAAGATCTTTCCATAGTAAATACCTTCTTTTTGTGCATACCCTTTGCATACTAGTCTTGCTTTGTTCCTTGTGACTTCTCCATTCTCATTTAGCTTGTTTTTGAATATCCATTTGGTACCAATGACATTCTTGTCATCCAGTCTAGGTACTAATGTCCATGTTTTTTTCTTCTCAATCTGCTCTATTTCTTCATTCATAGCACTGATCCATTTTTCATTTTCAAGTGCAGTATTGATAGATTTAGGCTCAAAATCACAAATTAAACATATAGTGTTCAATGACTTACTTCTTGTTCTCATTCTAGCCTTTTTGTCTCCTATGATCTGATTCTGTGGATGGTGTCTTCTGACATAATTGGCAAGTACCAATTCAGCTCTTTGTTCATCATTCTGTCATCATCTTGACCTTCATTCTGATCTTCATCGCTTGGTACATCATTTTGAGCAATTTCCTATTTTTTGGTGTTTGCAACCTGATGCTCGGGTGCATTGTTCTGTCACTCAGGAGCGATACACTTTTGCTCGGGCAGAGTGTCAGGTTCTTCACTATAGACAAACCTGTTGTAGTCTTCTGGTTCCTTTCTGCTTTCCTCATCATTTTTATCAGAAAATTCATCCACTTTGACATTTACACTTTCAATGATTTTGTTAGAGGATTTGTCATTTTACCCTTTTGACAGTTCTTACACATGACATGGTCGGGTTTTTACATGCTTGGTAAGCCTCTTAATTTCCTTTAATTGCTTATCCTAACCATGTTGTCAAAATTCACATGACATAACCTTTTATGCCACAACCATATGTCTTCGTTTTTAGCCATTAAACAAGTGGTATTTATATCATCAAGATAGAATACGTTACCTTTTGTCTGTTCACCAGTTCCAATCAACCTTTCTGATTCATTAAATATCTTTGCCTTTTTTTCTCAAATGCAACTCGGTGTCTTGTGTTATTCAGTTGTGAAACACTTAATAGATTATAGTTAAGTCCTTTCACCCAATATGCATTTTCACATCTGATCAGATTATTCAACATTATTGTTCCTTTACCTTCAACCGGACAAGGTGAGTCATTACCCATTCTTACTGATCCACCATTATAATATTCAAAATTTTCAAACTTTTCTTTATCTCCAGTCATGTGGTGAGTACAACCACTATCAATAATCCAGACATCATTCTTACTAACCTTAGATATGAGTGTAGTTTCAACATACCTTTCTTCGTCTGAATCATCCTTCATAGCAACAAATACCACTTCAATATCTTCATCAGTTCGGTGTCAGTATTCTCAGCTTTGTTCTCAGCTAGGTAACAAGCTTTCTTTCCTTTGTCCTTGTAGTCTCGGTTATCTCTTCTGTCAGACTGTTGGTTGCTTCGGTAATCTCGATGATCACCTCTGTCAAACTTCTTTTCATACGAGCTGTTATCTTTTCTTTTGTTTGGACATCTAGCAGCAAAGTGTCCAGTCTCTTTACAATTAAAACATACCAATGGTAGTTTCCCTTTGTATCTACCTTTTCCTCTTTGCAATCTTCTAGCCTTTAGTGCTTCAATCTCATCAAGTTCTTGGTCATCACTATCACTTTCACTATCATTTCTCATAGTGTGTTTATGACTTGATTTAGTTATCTTTAGAGAAGATTTGAATGCAAACTCAATAGATGGTAAGACACTGTTGTCAAAGTTATTCATCTCAAATGAAATAAGTCTACTAATCAAACTATCTAGTGACATTGTTATTTGCTACTACTCTCATTTCTTGTATAGAAGATAGTCTAATACCATAAACATGCATTAAGGTTCTTAAAATTTCACTTACCACTATTTTTTCTTCAAGTACACCTCCTACTCGGATAGAATTAACAACCTCTTTGATTCTGCAGCTGTATTTAGTGATGTTTTCTCCTTCTTTCATTCTTAGGTCATCAAACCTTCCTCTTAGGCTTTTTGCCTTAGCTCTCAACACATTCTTATCTCCTCCATGTACTATCTTGAGTTTGTCCCACATTTGCTTTGCAGTGGTGCATGATTTGACATCTTCAAATTCAACATCGGAGAGAGGAAGCAAGTTCTATCATTATAGAATTGTGCTCATGCTTTTATCTCAATTGAACAACTGTCGAAGGTCTAGTAGGTAAAACAAATTTAGTATCTAAGTATTGAGTGACATCATTTCCAATACCTGATAGGTGGAGTCTTATTCCTCTTTTCCATGATGCAAAGTTATCTTTGTTAAACTTAGGCACATCCCTTTTGTTAGGAATAAGGTGTCTCAACCTTGTATATTTCCTTACATTTGATATTATTTGTTTTGTAATTAATTGTTTGCAAATAATGTATTTAAGTTTGATATTTGTTCTGTCATTTAGTTGAGTGGACATGTGTTTTCACTCCACTTGGAAGATGACAAGGATGATCAAACTTGGTCTAGGTGGATCTAGGCATCCCATTCTGTGGTAGAGGTTATTTGCCAAATGTCGGCACTTTGGACAATGTGTAAGGTAATCATGACTGAAACGGTTATGACGGATTCCTATGATGGCCATTAATATTTATAAGAGATAATTGTGAAAGATTCGATGTCGGGTGAAGACATGCAAGACATGTGGCAACTGATCATGTTGAGTACTGTACACTCTTTTGCAATGCGTGGGGTTTAGGGCATCGACCTGAAAATTTTTTCGGGGTTCCTATTTTTATGGATAATGGTAAACCCTAGGATGATTATCTTTGGAATTTGCCCTAAAAAGGGAAGTGCATGATATAAACATTTTTTAGGGTTGCAAATCGCATAGTGAAGTGAGTGTATTGTTGGAATATTGTTATGCTGTCAGATTTGTGCTCAAGTGTCGATTATCTCTTGAAAGAACTTGCATTGCAAGTGTATTGTAAACAACTATAGTTTTGATTAATACATTATACAGTTTTTGGAGTGCTGGAGTTTTTTACCGAAAGGTTTTCCCCAGGGTAAATCATTGTCATTCTCATTTTTCTATGTATGCATGTTATTGTATTATCATTCTGTAATTGATAAGGGTTAAATCTAAACTTGCACGATCCTCTTCTTGGGAGTTTAGCGTAGGGAACTATTTTCTGCACACTTAGTTTCCTTTCAGTTGGTATCAAAGCCTGGCTAGTTTTGGTTCTATTTGTTAGGGTACAGATTTTTTGAGCTAATCTCCAGTTCAGTGGGAGTATTGTTGCAGAGTAATCATAACCTTATTGCAGGAAGAGATGGCAGGTTCTTCATACAATAGAATGGAGGTGGAAAAGTTCAGTGGCACAAACTTTGATTTGTGGAAACTAAAGATGGAAGACATGCTTGTAGACCGTGATGTATGGGAGGCGGTTGCAAATAATATCAAACCAGTAAACATGCCTCAAGCAGATTGGGATCTCAAGGATTGGAAAGCTAAGGGTCTCATTAGACTCTGTCTAGCAGATTATGTTATCCTGAATGTTCTTGAGGAGAAGACCGCAAACAAATTGTGGACATGGCTTGGGTCTGTGTATCAGGCCAAGTCCTTGGTGAACAGATTGTTCTTGAGAAAGAAGCTATATTCTCTGAGAATGGAGGAAGGAGGATCCATTGCAGATCACCTGAACGCATTTAACATGCTGATTGCATAGTTGACATCAACCGGTGTCAAGTTGGAGGAGGAGGATCGATGTATGACCCTTCTATGTTCCTTGCCAGATTCATGGGACCATCTTGTGATGGCCCTTGGGAGTACTATTGTCACTTTCCAAATGGATGATGTGGTGTCTTCATTGTTATCTGAGGAGATGTGAAGAAAGACCTTCGATTCAACCAAGGAAGCCCTTGTTATTCATGGTAGATCCAAAGACAGAGGAAAGAAAAATGACAAGAAGTCTGAAAAGGGTAGATCTAAATCTCGTGGAAATATAAGACTCCTGGAAAGTCTAAGGCAACATGTTGGAATTGTGGTAAGTCTGGGCACTTCCGTAAGGAATGCAAAGAGCCAAAGAAGAAGAAGAAAATCCCAGATTTAGATTTTGATAAATCTCAAGAAGATGGTGATGCTTTTGTCGCAGCCTTGGCCACACATGCATCTGATGATGTGTGGCTGATTGACTCGGGTGCTTCTTTTCACATGACCTCTCATCAAATTTGGTTCTCAAAGTACGAGGAGTTTGATGGTGGGAAGGTGTACCTGGGTGATGATTCTCACCTAGAGATAGTTGGACGAGGAAGAGTCACTATCAGATTCCCCAATGGATGAGTGAAGGGGATCAATGGGGTAATGCACATCCCAGGTTTGGCACGAAACCTATTATCTGTAAGTATGCTGAATGATGCAGGTGTGCAAGTTGTTTTTCGAAAGATGGATGCAAGATGATTAGAGGAGCTATGGTGCTCGCGAAAGGTACTAGGAGAGGTAGGTCCTGTTTTAGCTGGATGCTTGCACTTCACAGTGCAATAGTTCTTCTGTCTCAAGGAAGAGAGTAGTAGTCACTTCATCTCCACCATCTGAACCAGCAGTGAAGAATTTTGTGGTAATGGGTTCCGATGGTAGTGTAGCAAGTGTACCTAAGGGTGCTAACACTTTGGAAGGAAAACTTCCTGCAGAAAAGACAATGTTGTGGCATATGAGATTTGGCCACATTGGTGAGAAGG
>MU227726.1:1522987-1559175 GCA_018584345.1 Thuja plicata
GATCATTGGATTATTGATAGTGGTTGTTCACATCACATGACTAGTGATAAGGACAAATTTGAAACCTTAGATCAATGTAAAGGTGGATATGTTAAGTTTGGTAATGATACACCTTGTAGAGTTAAAGAGAAATGATCAATTCAATTAAATGACAAGATTAGATGTGATGATGTGTATTGGGTTGATGATCTTAAGTATAACTTGTTGAGTGTTGCACAGCTGAACACTTCTGGTTACAGAGTTGAATTCCATCATAGAAAAGCAAAGATCTATGATGCCAATGGAGAATTAGTTGGAAGTGGTGAGCATACTAGAGGTAAATTATTTTATCTAGACTTAGCTGAAGAGACATGCTTGTTTGCACAATATAATGATGTTTGGTTATGGCATAAGAGGCTATGTCATGTTAACTTTGATAACTTGGTAAGCATAAGTAAATTGAAAAAGGCTAGAGGGATGCCTAAGTTAAAGAAACCTAAGAATGCAATGTGTAAGCAATGTCAATTGGGAAAAATGAATAAATCTAGCTTTAAGAGAAAAAATCATACTTCTGAGAATATTTTGGAATTGGTTCATGCTAACCTTTATGGACCTATTGGTGAGAAAAGTTACTGTGGAGACAAATATTTTATTCTATTTGTATATGACTACTCTAGGATGATGACTGTTATGTTTCTTAAAGAAAAATATGATGCATTTCAGTTATTTAAGTGGTACTTGGCAAAATTTGAAAAGGAAACAGGTAAGAGTCTGAAATGTCTGAGATCTGACAGAGGAGGTGAGTTCATTTCTAACGAGTTTAACAAGTTCTGCAATGACCAACAGATAAAAAGACAAATGTCCACACCTAGGACACCACCACAGAATGATATAACTGAAAGAATAAATTGATCTATCATGAATTGTGCCAAAACATTAATGATGGAGAAAAATGTTGCAAAGAAATATTGGAGAGAAGATGTAAGTACAACAGTTTATACCCTAAATAAAGTACAAGTCAAGAAAGGTACAAATACTACACCTTATGAACTATGGTATGGATATGCACCTACTGTAAGTTATTTTAAAGTCTTTGGGAGTAGATGTTTTATACTGGAGGATAATAGAAATGGTAAACTTGATGCTAAAGGAGAAGAAGGCATATTTCTTGGATATTCTTCTAAGAGTAAAGAATACAAGTGCTTGAATTCTAACACTAACAAAATTGTGGAAAGTGCACATGTTAGAATTGATGAATATGCAGAGAGAAATGAAGCTTAAAGCATGATTGAGCCTGAGAGTTACAAATCATTCACTTATCTTGAAGAGGAGGATTCTAACGAAACTGAGAATGAAGTTTTCGAGCAACAGTCCGCACCTGCCGAGACACAAAATAAAATTGCCGGGCAACAGGAGGTGGCTGCCGAGCTATTTGATAGAGATGCCGAGTCACAATGTCAACCTGAACTGAACATGAATGATCAAACTAAAGATGAGAAAGAGCCTAATTTGGAAAAATACATGAGAAGGCACCATAAACCTGATCAAATCATAGGAGCAAAGGATTCTGCAGTTATGACAAGAAGTAAATTAAGAGAAGACACATGTTTGCTATGTGATTTTGAGCCTAAGACACTAAAAGATGCTTTAGACAATGAAGACTGGATTCAAGCCATGAATGAAGAGATAGACCAGATAGAAAATAACAAGACATGGATACTAGTACCAAGGCCTGACAAAAAAAATGTAATTGGTACTAAGTGGGTATTCAGAAACAAGCTGAATGAAAATGGAGAGGTAACAAGGAATAAAGCAAGATTGGTATGCAAAGGTTATGCACAAGAGGAAGGAATTGACTATGGAGAGACATTTGCCCCAGTTGCAAGATTGAAAGGTGTAAGAACTCTACTTGCATATGCAAACTACAAAGGATTTAAAGTTTATCAAATGGATGTGAAGTCAACATTTCTAAATGGGATATTAGAAGAGGAAGTATATATTGAACAAGCTGATGGATTTGTTGACCCAAGCAAGAGGAACATGGTTTGCAGACTACACAAGGCATTATATGGATTGAAACAAGAACCCAGAGCATGGTATGAAAGATTGCACATTTATCTGATGAAGATTGGATTTGCAAGGACAAATGACAACAACAATATGTATTTGAAGATAGAGCAAGGTAAAGGAATTTTATTGGCTGAATTTTTTTTGATGACATCATATTTAGTGGACAAGATATGATATGCAAAGCATTTACAAAAGAGATGCAAACTAAATTTGAAATGTCTATATTTGGTGAGATAAAATTCTTTGTTGGTTTACAAATATATCAAATGAAGAATGGTATCTATATCACTCAATTAAAATATGTCAAGGAGATACTGAAAACTTTTGGTATGGAAGATTCAAAACCAGTGAGTACACCCATGGATACTGGACAAAAGTTGACAAAGAATGATGATACAAAAGAGGTAAATCAAACACTGTATAGATCAATGATTGGTAAGTTGTAATATGTTGTACACAGTAGACTTGATATTGCATTAGCAGTTGGAATTGTTGCTAGATTTTCTGCTAATCCAAAAGAGACACATATAATGGCAGTGAAAAGAATTCTGAGATATTTGAAAGGTATAGAAGATTATGGCCTATATTACAAAAGGAATGACAAGTTTGAACTCAGAGTGTATACTGATTCTGACTGGGCTGGTAATGTGGATGATAGAAAAAGCACCACAGGAGGAGCATTTATTTTGGGGAAAAGATTAATTTCCTGGACAAGCAAGAAACAAAATTACACCTCACAATTTACATTTGAAGCAGAGTATGTGGCAGCAATAGTTAATTGTTCAAACATTGTGTGGTTTAAGATACTACTGAAAGGTATGAATGAGGAGATCACAGAACCAGTTGTCATATATTGTGATAACACAAGTGCCAATAATATTTCTAAAAATCCTGTAATGCACTCTAAGACAAAACATATATCTATCAAGTATCATTACTTGAGGGAGCTAGTTCAGAAGAAGGAAGTGAGACTGAAATATGTGAACACTAAGGAACAGTTGACAGACATATTTACAAAAGCATTGCCCAAGGATGCTCATGAGTATCTAAGAGGTAAATTGGGGGTGATTCCCCTAGCAAAGGCTAACTAGTTCTGAATGACACTGTTGCATCAAATGTTTTAATCAGAACACTTGACACATTGATGCACAGTGATTCACATTTTTAGGATGCTACCTGAAAACTGTGAAGTTGAAGACAAGAACAAAAAAGAAGATCAGTCATAAACAAAGATGACAAGAACAACATGATACAAAGATTAGAACAAGATGAATCTGCATAATAAAGATGTCAACATCTTTGGCATTGTTGTCAAAGAGGGAGATTATTGCTAAAACAAATGATTGATAAAAACAATAGATATGAGGGAGATATTACTGAAAGAGGGAGCTAAACAGACACTGAAAGATATCAGTGTGATTACACACACAGAGGGAGTAATATTTTACAATTGAGAATCAGAATGAAGCTAAAGACATTAATGAAAATTTGTTCATATCAAGAAACACACGCACTTTTGGATTGTATGGTAACTTTGGTTGGAAATTATTGTTTTATAGTTTAGTCTTGCCATCAATGCCAAAGAGGGAGATTGTTGGAAAGATTGCTACAATGTAGACAATTGTTATTTTATCATTGATGTCAAACCTTAACTGGTGGGACTATTGCTGTATGTTTGAGTACCATATCTATTGATTAATGAAGATTTGAAGAATAGGATAACAAGAAGACCAAGGAAATGGTTGAGTTATGAGTATACACCAGGGCACTTGATCATTTGACACTTTGGCAAAGTGATATGTTGTTTATCTTTCACTGACAGTTCACTGGAAGGTCGATGCCGAGAAACGCAAAGTCGATGTTGATCAAAGTGAAAGGTGATGCCGAGCAAAGCAAAGATGATGCCGAGCACTAGTGAAATGCCAAGGGAGACACAGAAAGCCGAGCAACAACATTTTAGTAATTGATGAGATTTGAGATCTCTGGCCGACATAGTTGATTTTATTGGGATATGTATTGTTTATTAAGATTGGTCTACACTCATTTAATGCATGGGAAACCGTTATTAGCGCATGGATTCAATGTTTAATTAATGACTGTATTGGAGAAGTAAACTAAATGTAATGATGGAAGGATCCGTTGGATTTGACCTAACCTAAGATCTATGATCTTGATTAAGTTGCAAAAGATCTATCTAACCTAGATGAAGAAGTATAATATAACCTATAGAGGTTATTGTTATTGTATCCAAGTGTAAGGAGAAGTTGTATGCAAGAGTATTGCATGATTAATTGACTGATTGGAAAAACCTAGCAAAGAAGGTTGAGCAGAGAAGTAGAGGGAGATTGCTTGATGGATTTCCAA
Source organism: Thuja plicata (assembly GCA_018584345.1). NCBI lineage: Eukaryota > Viridiplantae > Streptophyta > Pinopsida > Cupressales > Cupressaceae > Thuja > Thuja plicata. The sequence continues at coordinate 1,527,401 of MU227726.1, forward strand.
GCAGATCTGAAGTTTGAGATGAAAATGGAGGCCACTCAGTGAATTAGCATTAGAGTTGAAATGAATTAGCATTAGAGTTGAAATTGGATTTGGATTTGCAAAGTAAGTTGTATGTATCAAATCACACCTGCTGATTACTTTCTAACCATTGTATCAGTTCAAATCCTTTAACCGGGTTGACCTAACAGTCATTGTATAAATCCTTTGAACAAGGTGACATTCAGATTGGAATGTTCTAATTCCTCTAACAAGGCCACTCCTGATAGGGTGATTAAATCCTTTGACCAGGTCACATTTTACAATGTGTTTTGTAACCTTTAATAGGGTTGGCTCCTAACAGGGCATCACTTCAGAAGAGTGAAATTTTGGTAGCATGTTACTGGTAGTTTTTTCCATATTGGGTTTCCACGTTAATCATGGTGTCAAAATGTGTGAATGTTTATGTTGTGTTTTACTGTTAAGTTTCTGTAAGCTTATTTCATTAGTACAGTAAACTGCACAGTTTTGTTGTTTATTGCTGCCAAGCAGATCTGAGTTGTCGAAGTGGTATAAAATTTTATATGGGCACATCTGGAAAGTCTACATTGAACAACAAGAGGGACTCATTAGATATTTCAAGGGAAATATTTCAAGGTTTATTAGATGGATGTTAAGTCAACATTATTGAATGGAGAACTGAAGGAAGAAGTCTACATTGAACAACAAGAGGGATTCAAGTCAGGAAAGGATCCAAATGATGTTTGAAGATTGAAGAAAGCATCGTACGGATTGAAGTAGGCACCTCAAGCCTAGGATGACTTATTGGACAAGTATCTGATTGGACAAAAAAATAAAAAAAAGGATCTGCTAACTGTAATTTGTATTACATAATTTATTTAGATTAAATCTTAATTGTTGTGGTTTATGTTGATGACATAATTTTTGGAGGAAAAGCTGACTGGTGCAAAAAATTTGCAGAGATGTAGAAGGAATTCAAAATGTCTATGATTGGTGAGTTAAAATTTTTCCTTGGATTACAGGTAAATTAGAAAAGTAAAGGAACATTCATTTCAAGGTCCAAGTATATTAGAGAGTTATTGAAGAAGTTTGGTTTGGAGAATTCTAAACTGGTTTGTACTCCTATTGTTACCAGATGTAAGCTGACTAAAGAAGATGATTCACTGAAAGCTGATGCAAGTAAGTACAAATCAATTATTGGAGGAATATTTTATTTGACTACTACTAGACTAGATATTATGTATGTTGTATGCTTAGCAACCATATTTCAGCAAGAACCAAAAGAATCACATGTTATGGCAGTAAAAAGGATATTTAGATATTTGAAGGGTACATAAGATTTTAGATTATGGTATCCAAAAGGTTCAAATTTTACTTTGATAGCTTATATTTATGTTGATTGGGCCATATGTCTTGATAATCAATGAAGTACTAGTGGCGAAGATTATTTCCTTGGCTCCTAGTTGGTTTCTTGGTGAAGCAGGAAGCATGATTTTGTGACATTATCTACTGCCAAATCATAATACATTGCAATATCATCAATTTGTACTCATGTATTATGGATAAAATAGACTCTAAAGGATACTGGTATAAAATTTGATGAGCTGATCTCAATTATGTGTGATAATACCAGAGCTATAAATATTTCAAAAAAACTAGTGCAACATTCCAAGACAAAACACATATCTATTAGATATCATTGCTTAAGAGAGAAAGTGTTGGAAAATGAGGTCAAACTTGAATATATACCTAAAAAGGAGTAGATTGAAGGTATCGTTACAAAACCATTGTGGAAGGATACTTTTGAGTGTCTTAGGTAGAATTTCGGGGTTCTTCCCCTTCCTAGTGTTCACTTTTTGCATCAGTGTGTGCATTGGTCCAATGTATTTCATTTTTATTCTCTTTTTGGATCAATGCTTGGAGGCTTCCTCTCAGGGGGAGCAGTGTGAGTTAGTAAGCGGGAGTTTCATCCATTTGTCATTTTTTTCAAAGGGGGAGAAGAATAGAGGAGAAGAACATAGGACTTTGATGCTGACATATTTTGACAGTGGGTTGTTTTCTTTGTTATTGATGAATGTTGCCATCAATTAAAAAGGGGAAGATTGTTAGAATGTGATGTTGATACTATCATTGTTTTTGTCACTAATAGTTGTCATTGATGTCAACATATCCTATGCTTTGATGTGGATTGGATGTTTTGGTGATTCAGTAGACTGTGCTCTGAATGATGTGTTGTAGAGATTTATTGTTAGTTGTGTCAGTGCTAGTACCATTTATCTTGCAACATATTGCAGTTCACATGTTTGGGCCCAATCCTATCTAGAAATTGAACGTTGTGCTTTGGTTCAAGTATTTTCATTGTAATGTATAGATCATATCTATTGGTTTCAAAGATCCCGGTGATGGTGTAGCATGTTGTTGTGAGTGAGGCATGTTGTATTGAGCGAGGTGGTCCACGTTTCATTCCTTACCATTGTGGGAATGCTTCGATGAGACCTATTTCAAATAGGATTAGACCGACCTTGTTGTTGGCATGACTTGGTATAAGATAGCGATGATTCTATTTATTGTATGATGCTTGTATGCAATTAATATGCAAAGTGAATGTGAATCTAACAAGTGAAGATCTCTGTACTGATGTATATGCATGTTGGTGTAACAGATAGTTGACTGTTACTTAATTCCTGTGTTGTTGATTGTTGGTGATAGTAACTTCAGTGGTGGATTCATTTTCATTTATGATATTATGGTAGTGAGCCTACTTGTACTGTCAATGAGCCTAATTGTATTGATAGTGAGGCTTTCTATATTCTATTTAGTTAACCCAACCGACAGTGAGCCTTACCCGCAGTGAGAAAACTAGTAGTGAGCCCTTGTAAAAATCACCTTAACCAATTTTATTTTCATGAGAATTAGTTTCTTTGTGGTTTTTCCCATCTTGGGTTTCCACATAAATTCTGGTGTTCATGGTGTTGATGTTTTGTGCTTTCATGTTTATATTTGTTATATGTTTTTGCTTTCTTGAAGTAAGGTTCGTGAAAGGAGTTTTGGAATAACTGATTCACCCCGGTTATATAATTTGGCTAAATTATATTCTCCGTTTGCTTTATGATAATGTGAATGTAGTCTTTCCCTTTCAATGAAATATTTTAATTCAAATGAAAATGTTTACTGCACTATCACTTTATGAAAGTGTAAACAATTTCCACATTTCTCCCCATATTTCTGACTCCAAATTTCCACATATCTGCGTAACAATTTTCACCTCATAGGTGAAATACACTTTATTTTTATCTCCACTTTTATCTAAAAACATTGCACAACCCCTTTTTACCTTTCCAATTTAATTGGTAACTTTGAAAAATATTTTCAACCTCCTGCACTACGTGTGAATTCCAAATATGAAATATTAGGCATCTCTGTTCAATATTTTCATTGTGAATGCTCTGGTAAAAACACACTTTAGAAGATATATAATTACTACATTGTTTTGGAATTATGGAAGTAGAAATGACAATCACTTGGGGAGAAAATTGGAATATGCTAATTTTAATTCACTTCTTTGTGTCTTTCCATTGAAAAGGTTGTTCAAGAATAAAGTTTTTCCTCTTTCATAGATAGAGTACCATCATCTCATTTGGTAACAACTACATCTACACCATTTTAGTGATATAGATTAGTAGTAGCCGTACATAAAATGCAAAATGTTGCCCCACACTTATGCCTGTAATACTTCTCTGTTCAACATTCATGAAATTAATGAGGTATAAACACAACTGATTTTGTTTGGTTTACACTTCACAGGACTAATATGTTATGACGTTCATCCCAAGATATTTCAATGCCCAATTGCTACTTAAATAACACAGCGAGCATACCAAAAACACAAACAAAGCCCTTAATTCTAAAATACGTTCCAGAGTACATCATTAATTCAAAGTTCAAAGTTTCTGAAAGCTCTCTTGCTAAATTTGATTTGCGAATTTCCTACAATCATATTCCCCCCTATGCGATGACGCCGCTTTGAGGATCCTGTGAAACAATCCATAAGCCTCATCTGTGTCTCCACATTTTGCAAACATAATCTTCCAAAAACAACTTACAAACCCAATTCATGTTGTAAATTTCCTCCCCCTACTGCAGACCAAGACTCCACCATTTGAGGGATTTTGCCAAGCAGCTCGTCCTATTCTCTAAATCCACTCTTAAAAATAGAACAAACACGGAGCCTCTAAATCCGCTCTAAAAAACTGGCCGAATTACAACATGAAGCCAGTAAAAATGGTAAAGATGTAGATTGATATACCCAGAATCACTTTGAAAAATGATTTCACATGACATTCCCAGAGGTGAGAGATTTTAATTTTCAAATTTGACTACTTTATGTTTCTCCAAACAGACGTCAAAACACAACTGAGGACATGCATCTTGATAAAATAACAAATAATGTTCCGGGAGGTCACCACTGAAGGAATCTGTTCATCGAGGAATAGGTAAAACACATGCCAGAGGGATTTTCTACACACCTTTAGGTTTGAAAGATAGTAATTGTCTAAGTTGACAACTTTCAAACTGCTCTGAACATGCAAAGTGAAAATTGAATAAATTGCATTTGAATCTAGATTGGTAAAAATACTAAACAAACTCCCAGGAGCTTGAAACTTTGCATATAGGTTCATTTTCATATTGGGAATGTATGGAAACAAATGGATTCTCTTTTAAATGACCTTATTGAGAAATATAACTCTTTGAAAATGGTTACTCTACAGATGTAAGACAGTGCATACTGAAAACCAGAATAAGTTCCATTTGGATTTGGCTTGACAAACTTATCAAATGAAATTACTGGGGCTTGGAAATGGAATGAGGGTTCAGTGACATGTTTATAATATAGAGGAATGATAAATTTTCATGACATTTAACTGGTCATGAGTTCCAAACCTCCAAAGTGGGCCACTTCAACTTTAGTGAAAATGTGCAAAATGCAGATTTGTGTTAACCCCTCAAACTAGGTGCTTCAAAAACATGTCAAATCTGACTGTGGAAGGATGCAAAATGGTAATTATTCTTAATGATAGGTGATAAATACATTTCCAAAGCATTTTCTCATGATAATCATTGGGAATCAAACCTACCAACTCTCAAACTAGGCCCTTCAGACAAACTTTTCAAGGGTGCATTTATATGCCTTGGCAAAATTTCAACATTTGCACTTCAAATTTATTGAAAATTTGAATGCACCAATAGTGGCTCTTTTTGGGATGTATTCCGCTTGCCGGCATAACAAGAAATCACATCTCTAGTGAAGCAGACCAAACGTCTTATCATTCCATTGGGTTCCTTATTCACATTGCCTTTGAAAATTAGACTTATCCTTCTTTTGGTGGCCCTGGACCACCAAAGGTGAAAAAAATACTTTCCTTTGTCAAACACTTGATTCTCATTGGACAATAAGGTTACCAATCTGAAACCATCATTTAGAAACATCTGATTACATATATCACAATTGGAAGCCTTTACCACACATGTACAATTAACATCACTGGGACATCCCTTACCAATCTTAACTTTATTATCATTAGGCACTAGCTTGAAATTTTCATATTCACATGACAAACAAATATCATACCCATTCTTCAAAATATTTTCACATTCAATATAACACCCATTAATGTCACAATCATTGTCATGTTTTGCGAGAATCTTTTCCAAGTGGTATGAAAAATAAAGAAACAATCATAATCAATCACATCATTGTTTTCACTACCATCTTATATTTCAAGCTCAAATTTGTCGCAAGGATCTTATTACATATTCATCAAGCACTCTTTTGTTGCCTCAAAAAGGAAGCAATCATACATAGATTTACTTTGCGCCAACACTAAATCAAACTTACATGAATTATGATCTGAAACTTCAGATTTAGCTTTTTCATTGCACACTTCAATGTTTGTCAACTGAAACTTATTCATATCATCCTCATTTGTATCATACATGAACATCTTTGATTATGGCTTAATAATATAGTCCGATTCGACATTGAAGTTACAACCCAAATTCATGCAAACAACTTCGAGGATTGGCTTATACAAATCAAAATGTTTCAAATTATCCATGTCTTCATGTGAGCACTTATCCCCATGAACACTTCTCTGATCTGAATTGTTGTTACAAAGGACTTCATCAGTAACACTAATATCCACATATTCAAATAATATCTTCATGCCATCAGCGACATTCATGCTTTTAAATTCATGATCATGATCATTTTCCATGGCATTAGTATCAAAAACTAAGCATCCATATTCAACATTACTCGCTATAATTTCATTTGATTTGTCCTCATGTAACTCTGAAAGTTCAATGTCTAAAGACCAATATGAATTACTAATACCCTCCATAGATATTGTCATTGACTCCTGATCCATATCATTAGCATTAGGCACATCTAAATCAGGCAATGATGAACAAGTATCAACAAACATTAGCATATCAGTGTTATCTTAATGCATAATGAATGACAAATAAGTTCATCTATTACTCATTCAAATCTTTATAAGAAATGGGGTCACAATAAATATACTCAACTTCATAGGAATAAGAAGTATGAAGAGTTTCAGTATTGTAACAATCATCATTGATGAGCGTAACAACATCATACATATATTTTTCATATTCACATAGTGCAAATAATTCTATTTATGATTCATTAGGTCCAACATAAACACCAAGGTAGAAAGGAACTTGAATCATATCAAGAGGAAATGTAACACAAGTGGATTTATTTACATTAGAACTACTAACTTTTATCTCCTTGATCAATTAACTTGAATCCATCTCAATAAAATACTTGAATCCATCTCAATAAAATGCTAGCCTTGAACCTTTGTTATATCTTTGTTTGCTTCCAACTCTTGACCATATGAAACATTCTGAAAACCCTTGTCATATTAGGATCAAATGAACCCAAGTATGTAAATAATGACATTGCAACTTGAGGTCTACATTTCTTAGGAATTATCTTTAGTGCCTTCATAAATTTGAGATTGAAGGATGACACTAGTTCCTCATCTTCGAGGTGAATATCAAAGAATCTAGTGAGAAAGGTAGACTCGCTAACCCACTCACCAAATTGTTCATTAAATGTCAATTCAAACTCCTTCCAAGAGCTGATTGACTATGGGAATAGATTTGAGAACCATTCTCTAGCTTCATCCATCAATGATTGCACAAACAACCTGATAATTATGTCCTCATGATCAACTTCATAGTTCTCTATCAACTCAATGAATTTTTCATATATTTTTTAGCTGACTCTCCCTTCATACCACTAAATCTAGGTATTCCTGAACTCTAATCGCAAGTGGAATAGGATTTTGGTAACCATGAATGTTATTAAAATTTAGAGCTCTATATTGTTATATACTAAAATTTCTTCTATTACATAGTTGTGACAGCTCACTAGGCATGGTCACACTTGGAAATATAAAAGGCTGAAAATTTTCACAGTAGATTTTCATTTACCTTCACAAGAATATAATGTAAAACATTGCATTTATTTTCATACAATATAGACTCAAGCATATGATAAAATACAACCTGACTATGACTATGCTTGATACATCATTTCAATAATTTGCATCCTACAACAGAATACATGAGCTAAAGCTTAGAACAAATAAGTATCTAAATACATTCTAATATTCCATTTTAACTAGTGTTGATTCCACCTAATAGGGAATCTATTTTGCTCAAAAATTATTTTCCAATTTGACAATATTCATTTGAAACTTTTGAAAATACCTGAACCTATTACAACAATAGTAGAACTTTGTAGATTTAGAAAAAAAATTCAAATCTTTAGCCAGTTCTTCATCTCAGAGTTGCCAACTCTTTGTAGAGGAAATTTTTTAAACAATCGGAAGCCACTTGAGACACATATTCATTATGGGTTTTCTAAAACCAATAAAGTCATATAAAAAAAATTTAAATCTACTGCAACAAAGTCTCCCGATCTGAAAATTTCAAGTTCTAAAACAAATTTTTAGGAAAAAGCTAAAAAAAGTCGTAGAGGCCCTATTGAAGCAAATATATCTTTGTCTATTTATGATGATATCGAGGGAATGAAAACTGATGATGAACATGATATTGAGTCATTTGAGGATGAGGGTTCCACTGGGAAACTGGGTAAAATTGAGGACATGAAGACTAACACCAATGTGTCTTTGGGTGGTAAAGCTAATACCAAGGAGACCCAAAAAATGGAGAACAAAATATTGGATGAAATTACTGAAGAAATTGACAATATTATTGATACCCATATTGATGACCACATTGTTAAAAATGATGGTGATGCAGAACAAAATCAGGGAACTCAGGAATCTTAGAGGGAGTCGGGGGACATTGATACCCACAATGAAGACCATACTGTCAATAAGGATGGTGGGGAAGACCAGATTCATGACCTTCAGGATTACCACAGGGAAACAGGGGATATGGCAGAAATAGAGATTGACAAAGGCAACATGAAGAACAATGAGGAGGATATTATCCCTGATAAGGAAAATGAAAAAAATGAGAAAGATTACAATGAGAATGAGAATGTTGAGTATAGCCGTGATACCTCGAAAGGTGACCTTGAAGAAAAGAATGTCCATAACATGAGGAGCCTTGAGGATGACCTTCATGAGAGAGAGGTCAATGTCAAAAGGGTGGCTACTATTTCATTCCTTCAAATGGCCAGAAATAAAGTAGAGAACAACTATAATATGGATAAGTGGATTCAGGATGATATAAAGGAGATCAAAGACAATTATAAGAATCTGGAAGATAGGAACGCTCTGCTGGAGGAGATTGTTGACAAAATGCGCAATGATGCTACCATGTACCAGTAGGGGAGAGATATTTTTGATAAGGTTAACAATATGGATACCAAGATCAACACCATGTTGGACAGCAAGCTCAAAAAAATTAATGACAAGGTTAACAACAACAAGGCTCTTATCAAAAAGCTTACTACTGTTAGCAAAATGGGTATGAAAAACTCTCTGGATAATCTAAAATCTTAATATACCTTTCTGGAAGGTAACGATAGTGATAAGGCAAGGTAGGAGGATGATAGCCCTCATGAAACTCATATTTTGGGCCCAGGCACTAGGACTTGGTCCAGCACTAAAAAGAAAGCCGAAGTCCACACCAAAGATATCAAGAAGTTAAGGGATTCGATCCAGAGCATGGAGCTGCAGATGCTGGAGGATCAGATGGAAGCTGTTTAGCTTCAATGCTGGATTATTTTGGTTTGCTGGAAGTTTTTCGCTATCTGTCTACTGGAAGCTTTTTGTAGTTAGCTGTTTTGATGTTTTGTAATGATATTCTCTGTTAAATCTGGGGTTTAGCCCTCTTTTGGTCTTCTATCATTTGCGACAGTTTGTTTTTACCTTTGTCCTTTATTGTCTATCATTTTGGTGCTATGTAAAGGGTTTCAGGGACCCTTCAAAACCCGATGTTACCTTAATCAAAAACAAATTTCTAGAATACACAATATTTTTTACTATTTCCTCAAATGGACTTGGCATTTACTCCCCAACAAAGTCACCAGTTTGTTGGTTTTCTAATTTATTTCTAGAAAATCCTAAGAATAACCCACTTTCTATCCATAAATAACTGGATTCAATGACCAACTGACAAGGCTTTGGAAGCCTTCTACACTTTAGGATCTACAAGACCTAGGGGTGTTTATCTCTATTCACATCATTCTTCAGATATTTAACCATGTTAGATCATGATGCTGCTATAGATCTACTTCACACAATATAACAATGGTCTTAATATGGATGCTTTGCTAACTTATACATCCCTTCACTATTCACTAAAAACTAATGTGAAGTAAGAAGAAAACTCAAACTAAATAGAAAAAAGAAAATAAAAAGGGATCCAAATTTAAAAGATGTTTTGAGCCAAGACTTGACAAGAGAAACACTTCAAGACCAATTCCATATCCATATAGAGTCATAACATAATTACTCATTCCAACATCAACCTAAACACCAGTTTAATGGTCATTAAATCAATATTGCATTACAAATTCAGGACCAACCACTTGAAACATTGTTAATCTTCTTGAAAATCCAAAATGAAAACACACTAACACTAGTAATCAACTAAGAACACATTTAATCTGATCCTTGAATAGAACCAATTAGTTGAAAACCCATCACAAAAATTGTGCAATGAAAACCCTGCAAATCTTTGATTATTCAAGTCTTGAAGATAATGGTTTACATTTCGGAGACACTAACAACATTACACACATTCGTTATAAATGAATATTGAATTGCCTATTGCTATTAGAAAGGAAATTACATGACTATATGAACTTCTTCAACACTTGAATATACATTAATCTCTGCCCTTGCTATTCCAAAAACAACTTAGAAGTGGAACCCCTAAAATAAAACAAAAATAAGAATATAAAGAGAAAAGAAGGGAAACCTAGATGTATTTGTTGAATATGCCAAATAACTAAGAGGGGTTTGAATCATTTATTCCCACACACTTTATAAAATCTTTACTCTGTTAGTGAACAATGAAACAACACCAATAACAACTTTTGATATATCGGTTAAGTATATTAAAACTTCATAGTATATATAAACATGAAAGCATAGAAACACCAACACAGAGAACACCAAGATTTACATAGAAACCCAAATTGGGTAAAACCACAGAGAATCTAATTCTCGTTAAATGAACATCTGTTAGGGTGACACTAATTAAGGTGATTTTTACAAAGGCTCACTGTTGGTTGTGCTCATTGCAAGTTGTTTGGCTATCGGTTGGGATAACTACCCTTACAAATGAGTAAGGCTCACCTACAATACAAATAGGATCAATTCCAAACAAGTATCACTAAAAAGAAATGAACTTATAGTATTGCATCTAGCTATGCATGAAACACTTCAACAATTAAGCTCAGATATTTTTACCACTGGTAGATCTGAATGCTCATCTTCTTTATGTATGTAACTGTTAGATCCTCTATAACATAGTATGAAACCCACATCTTGATCTTTAGTTTTCTTCCTTTTAGACTTCTTCTCACATACAACACCGTCATAGGTTCACACTATTTCTCCTTGGGTAACTCACACAGTTTGCACCACACCATCTCATACATACCATCTCTCTAAAATACAAAAGGTTTCTCTTTTATTTATATGAATATCTAACCATACATATATCGGCTACACCAAACGTGTGTTATGGCCCATATTACAAAAAATATTATAATTATATTAAATGCATTACCCTAGGTCCTAAATCTAGGATAAACTTAAGAAAATATTACAACATGCTACACCAGGACTAGATATAGGTCATACATAAGATATTTTTACTACATGTTACATTTCATCAATATTGTAGGAATGCCACAACCAAGACCATGTCTTGATTACCAAAACATCTAAACCAACCAATAGGTGGAACAAGATAGACCAGGTTTAGGAAAATATACCATAATCAATTTGATGAATAACATCATTGTCCACCTGAAAAAAGAAACTAGAAGAACATTTTCAAGCATAGCAGTCACTAGAAATTGACAAGAAACTTTATACAAAAACTGATAACCAAAATCATACAAGTGTACCGAAATATGTAGATCATCAGTATAACCAAGCACACCTTTCATACATCATCAAAAATGTCCATAACCAAAACCATTTTTACATAACCAACATACATCTTATGCATATATCCAAAAATGTGAACAAGCAACTGATACTACTAGGATTCAATATGAAGGTTTTGACATCAATGACAATCAATTCTAGCAACAAATCAATGATTCTAACAATATTACCCTTTGGCATTGATGAAAAAACATCAAAAACACAAAAAACACCCCCTGAGTGGATGCAACATTTGGTTTTCTTTTTTTCTCCCCCTTTTTTCCAATGGAAAAGGTCCAAAAACTAAAACAAGGAAAGCCAAAGAAATATAGAAGTTTTAACATCAAAGACTCTCTTGTATTGTTCCTTCAAAATTGGAAGCCCCTTCTCCCAATTAGATATAGCTACATCCATTTGAGCGCACAGACTGTCACACTCTACCAATTTGTCAAGATTTTTGTCCAGTTGAAAGACTGAAATATCCGCTCATAATCCTCTCCATTAGTTAGGATGCCAGGAAGAAATTCTAACTGAACCTCAATCACATCCTTCACCAACCAAAAGGTCTTGACAAAATTTTCTCTTTGGCTCTGCTACAACAACAACTCTTCTTGAAGTTCACCAAATCTGATTCTTTGTTTCCCATATGTCTTTGAAGAAATCATGTATTTCTAATTTTATTCAACTCTTTTTCAATCTTTTCACACTGACCTTTGAAATTATCAATGATAATAGGCCACCAAAGACAGTACTTTTATATGTCAGTAATCTCCTTCCCACATTCCTTCATTTCACCAATAATCCTTGCAAGTCTCTATTTTTCATTATCACATTTCTTCAATATGGATTTATCCACGTTATGGTAATCTACGCCAAACTGTAACAACTCAGTCTCAACCTTCATCACAAGCTCAATTGGTAGCATACCAGACACACTAGATATCGTAACTTTTTTAATAATCAAGTGACCAGTCAACAAATCCATCACCAACTTCTTATCCAACGATGAGAAATTAGTCCACAAACTGTCAGAGAAAGCACACTCTTAGTTTTTTTAGAGAAAGCACAATTTTCTCTTCTTCCATCTCTTTTGCTACACTTTCTTCCTCAACGTCTTCTTCTTCATCATCCTTCTAAATGCTACTATCAGTTTTAATTTGTCATCAGTTCTTCTTTTCTTCAGTTCAAGAGCTGAACCACCAATAACTTATTCAATTCTCTTCTGACTGGAGGAGGAGCCCTCCTCACCGTGACTTGCCAAAAAATAACCAAAAATCACCAATCTTGAACTAATATCCTTCTATAGAGACAAGAAATATGTTTTGCATGCATTTTCCTTATTCTCTAATACATTCAAATACCTGGAAATCATCTTACCGACAGGAATGTTGGTCCTCCATACTATACTTTAATTTCGAGGTAAAGATCTCAGGAAGTAAAATACCAAACACATAAGCAGAGATCCAAAACTAAAACCATGTCCACTTTCAACTGACATCTTTAAATTCTCCAGAAAATTATCTAACAACATTTTTCGTAGATCCATTTTCACATTCTCCTTCACAATATTATGTGACATATACACAGCTAAAGCATAAGTCAAACCATCACTATTTTAAAATTGTATCTTATATGAAATGTCGTAAGCAACATACCTTACAATCGGATCCTCAAGAGTATTGATGAGAAATTCATGTTGATCATTTCCAATCACCATTAGAGCTTCCACCCTGTGATAGATAACAAACTTATTCACAGGTAATTGTCTGACACTACACAATCTAGTAATTGCCTTAATTGCTTCCTTTGATATGACATATGGCTTGTCCAATACCAGGGTTTCACCATGAAACCAACATAGAACAAATAGGATTTTTTCATCACACCACAAAAATTCTCCCTAGATATCAAGTTCAAGATTTATAACTCACTGCATATCCTCCATAGGAAACCTAGATTCCAATCGCATTATGCAACTGTGATTGAATTCCTTCAACTCAACTTGCTTCATTTTATTTGATGTGGATGCATTGACACTATAGATTGTTGGAAATGAGTTGAGTAACTAAGAGGGGAGGGGTGAATCAGTTACCACAAAAACAAATCCAAGTCCCTTAGATGTCTTAAATTTTTTTTATCAATGTTGCTCGATTAACAAAAATATTCCATTGTCACTCGGTTAACATAGTGAATCTTAAGATATTAACTGAGATTATCCTTTAGTAATTTATTGTAGAAACATAAAACATAAAGAAAATGAAATGTACACAGATAACACCAAGATTTAACGTGGAAACCCAATATGGGAAAAACCACCAATAGCAACTAGTCACTATTTTTCACTCTTTTGAAGTGAGCCCTATTAAGAGCGAACCCTGTTAAAGGTTACACTAACACAATGTTAGGTGTGACCTTGTTAGAGGATTTAATCACCCTGTAAGGAGTGGCCTTGTTAGAGGTCTTCAAACACTTCAATGTAGAAATGTCACCTTGTGAGAGGATTTACAAAAGACTATTAAGTCTACTCTGTTAAGAGATTTTGATCACTACTACAATTGTTAGAGAGTAACAATGGATTGACCTGTTTTGATAAGCAACTATCTTTGCTGAATCACATATCTACTTTGGATTTAATTACTTTATTCTCACTGATTAGATATTCTGTTTCAGCTCTGTATGTTTTGTATTCAATCAGAATCCCATTTGATTTTTCCTTCACTCTTCATATTACAAACATATATCTTCACATACTTTCTCACACTATTCAATCCAAACTTGATCTTATCTATATGATAATCCTTGTCAAGTTGACCTTAATATCCTTTCAAATAAATAATGAAACTCATGTCCGTCAGCTTCATACAATCAATTATCCTTAAAATATAAACTGATGTTAGTCAGTTGTCACTAAAAGCATAACTCGGTCAATACTGAAATCCTTCAATGCCCGACCAAAACTATAATGCCCAAGTGAACTCAGTTAGAACTAAAATTCTTTTTGGTCATCTTCAATGCCTGAGAGAGCTCGGTAGACACTGGTTGTGCTCAGATAAGATTAGACATTTTTGTAAACATCACTATACTTGTGTAAACATCAATGACAATACACAATTGTATAACTGTCATCAACAATCTCCCTCTTTGGCATTGGTGGCAACACAACATGTCATAATACAAAGAATTATAGAGCGACATACATAAGCATGAAATTTTATTAATGTCCTTAGCTTCATTCAGATTCTTATCCAAAAAATCCCTCTGTCATCAATCTTTGAAATACAGATTTCTCCCTCTTTCATTAATCTTTCTTCTCTGATAAAATTTCTCCCTCTGTCATCAATCTCTCCATCAGTAATCTTTATGACACATTAGTAATAACACATCATAAATCTCTCCCTCTTTGTAAACCAATGCCAAAGACACCAACTGATACATATGTATCCAATGAAGTTGTAATTTACCCATTTGTATTGGTTCATATGCAATAAGCTCTTGATAACTGGATCAACATGTTAAATCTGTTTTGTAGATCGGTTGATACATCACTAAACCATTTTTTAGTGAGCCTCAGTTAGAGGAATCACTCCTATCTTTCCTCTATGATACAAAAATGCATCCTTAGGTAACTGTTTAGTGAATATGTCTGCAATTTGTTCTTTAGTATTTACATATTCCAATCTTACTTCTTTGTCCTGAACCAATTCCCTCAAGAAATGATACTTAATTGCAATATGTTTAGTCTTAGTATGGATCATAGGGTTCTTAGAGATGTTAATAGCACTGGTGTTGTCACAATAGATAATGATAGGTTCTTTGATTTCCACCTTCATACCTGACAACAATTGTTTGAACCATATGATGTTTGAACAATTTACTGCTGCAACAACATATTCTGCTTCTGTTGTAGACTGAGAAATGAAGTTATGCTTCTTGCTTGTCTAGGAGACTAACCTCTTTCCAAGAAATAGTTCTCCACCACTTGTGCTCTTTCTGTCATCAACACTTCCCACCCAATCAGATTTAGTAAAAGTCTTCAAATCAAAGTTTCCTCCTCTCTTATACCATAATCCATAATCTTTAGTACCCTTAAGATATATTAGAATCATTTTGTTAGCCATTAAGTGATTCTCTCTGGGATTAGATGAAAAACTTACAATAATACTGACTGCTAATGCAATATCAGGTCTAGTGTGAACACCATATTGAATTTTTCCAATCATGGATCTGTAGGTAGTCTGATTTACCTCCTTTGAATCATCATCCTTAGATAGCTTATGTCCAGTAGGCATGGGTGTTCCAACTGGTCTAGAATATTCCATCCCAAATTTCTTCAGTACCTCTTTGATGTATTTAGACTGAGTAATGTAGATACCATCCTTCATCTGATAAACTTGTAAGCCAATGAAGAATTTGATTTCACCAAACATAGACATCTCAAATTCCTTACTCATAGCCTCAGAGAATGCTTTGCATCGATCATCATATCCAGTAAATAATATGTCATCTATAAATATTTTTGCTAATAGTATATTATTCTAAGGTCCTTCTTTGATGTACAAGCTACTGTTATCATTAGTTCTCTGAAATCCAATACTTTTCAAGTAACCATGCAATATTTCATACCAGGCTCTCGGAGCTTGCTTCAGTCCATACAGTGCTTTGTTTAGTTTTCAAACCATATTCCTTTTGTTAGGATCTACAAAGCCTTCAGGTTTCTCAATATAGACTTCCTCTTCTAGAATTCCATTCAAAAATGAAAATTTTACATCCATTTGATATACCTTGAATCCTTTATGTGCAACATATGCCAGAAGAGTTATGAATCCTTCAAGTCTTGCCATAGGAGAAAAATTTCCTCCATAATCAATACCCTCTTCTCGAGCATATCTTTTACATACTAATCTAGCTTTGTTTCTAGAAACTTCACCTTTCTCATTCATCTTGTTTGTGAAGACCCACATAGTACCAATCACATTCTTGTCTTTTGGTCTAGGTATAAGAGTCTAGGTTTTGTTCTTTTCTATTTGCTCAATCTCTTCATTCATTGCTTTGATCCAAATTTCATCATTCAATGCATCTTTAACAGTTCTAGGTTCAATTTCACTAAGTAAACATGTACCTTTGATTTTGTTCCTTGTCATTACACCTTATGTCTGATCTCCAATCATTTGTTTAGGTGCATGATGCCTTCTGACATATTTTTCAAGTATAGGATCCTTCCTTCTTGATTCTGGGCTTGCTTCACTATGTTATACATGCTCAAATATTCTATCTAGTTCTTCTGTCTGATACTCGGGTTCCACTGTCTGAGACTCGGGTGCATCTTTCTGTGACTCAGGTACCTCTATCTGTGACTCAGGTGCCTCTGTCTACGACTCTGTTTCTTCAATCTGAGACTCAGTTCCCTCTATTTGTGACTCAGTTTCTTTAGTTAGCATCACTGGTTGCATAGGTTGCAAGAAGGTTTGTGCTAATGAATTAAGTGGTTGACATGATTGATGTCCAATCACCATTGCCCGCGTCTTAGGTATAGTATCAGGTTCATAATACACAAAGTTTCTATATTCTTCAGGCTCTTTATTTCTCTGTTCTTCATTTCTCTCTGCAAACTCATCGATCTTTACATACACACTTTCTATGACTTTATGAGTATTAAGATTTAAACATTTATAAGCTTTTCTTTTGTTGGAGTAGCCTAGGAATATACCTTCATCACCTTTTACATCAAATTTTCCATTTCTTCCTTTCTTCAAGATGTAGCATTTAATTCCAAATACTTTGAAATAATGAACACTAGGTTTGTAGCCATACCATAATTCAAAAGGTGTCTTCTCAGTACCTTTCTTTTGTTGAACTCGGTTCAAGGTGTGAATTGCAGTGCTGATGGCTTCCTTCCAGTATTTGGTAGCAACATTCTTTTTAATCATGAAGGTTCTTTCACAATTCATAATGGATATGTTCCTTCTTTCTACAATACCATTATTTTGTGGTGTACCTGGGGTAGATACTTGTCTCTTGATTCCTCTTTCATTGCAGAATTCATTGAATTGATTAGAAATGAATTCTCCTCCTCTATCAGATCTTAGGCATTTAAGTTTCTTTCCTATTTCTTTTTCAATTCTGGCTAGGTATCATTTGAACTTCTGAAAAGAATCTGATTTTTCTTTGATAAACATAATAGTCATCATTCTGGAGTGGTCATCAACAAATAGAATGAAATAATTCTCACTTGTGTAACTTTTTATTCCAATTGGTCCACATAAATTAGTATGTACCAATTCCAAGAATTCTTTTGTATTTTAGTTCTTTCTCTTGAAGCTTGGTTTGCCCATCTTACTAATTTGACATTGTTTTCATAATGCTAATTTAGGTTTCTTCAGAACAGGAATACCTCTTACTCTTTTGTTCTTACTTATGTTGATCAGGTTACCAAAATTCACATGACACAACCTTTTATGCCATAACCAACTTTCTTCTACTTGTGTAATAAAACATGAAATTTGATTGAGATCAAGATAAAATAGACTACCTTTTGTTTGCCTACCAGTTCCAACTAGGTTTCCTCTACCATCCAAGAGCTTGGCCTTACCATTCATGAATTCTACCTTGAAACCAATGTTATTTAGTTGTGCCACACTTAGTAGATTACGCCTTAGTCCTTCAACCCAATAAGAATTATCACACTTTATTCCTTCAGTAAGAGAAATACAACCTTTAACTTCACATATCAGGGTTCATCATTCCAAAAACTAACACTCCCACCATTATAGTGCTCAAGATGTTCAAACTTGGTTTTATCACTAGTCATGTGGCGAGAAAAACCACTATCAATTATTCAGGTGTCATTCTCACTGATATGAGAGTATAGTGTAGTCTTTTCATTATCTTCACTATCTGACTCATCCTTAATAGTAATGTAAACCATTTAATCTTCATCTTCATCACTGTCAGAACTTTAGCAATATAACAAGATTTCTTACCTTTGTCCTTGTAGTTTTTGTAGCTTTTGAAATCTTTCTTGCCTTTGTACTTGTTGAACTTTCTCTTACCTTTGTCTTCCTTGTTTGGACACTTAGCAACAATGTGGCCAACCTCATCACATGAAAACCTCATTAGAATCATCATCACTATCATTGCCAATCTATTTTCCTTTCATCTTTCCAAGGTTTAACATAGATTTGAATGCTGACTCAAGATTGCTAGGATTAGGAGAATAATTGTCAAAGTTATCCAACTCAAAAGCTCATAATATTCTAATCAATCCATCTAGAGTTATGTCATTACTGCATCTCATCTCTTGAATAGCTAAAACTCTGATTTCATAGATAGGAAGTAAAGTTCTCAATACCTTGCTGACTACTATTTTGTCTTCAATTGTCCGACCAACAACTCTGATTGCACTAACACTTTTCTTGATTCTTTCATTCTACTTTGTAATGTTTTCTCCTTCTTTCATTTTCATCATATCAAAGTGACCTCTGAGACTTTCTGCTATGGCTCTCTTTACATTTTCATCTCCTCCATAAATATCATGCATTTTGTTCCACATATCAAAGGCAGTAGGGAAATCCTTGACTTCACTAAATTTAGAATAACTGAGTGCAGAGGCTATATCAATCATCATTATGTTATGATGCTTCATTTCCACCATCTGATCCACATACATAGGTCTTGGTGGTTCGACATACTTGTGATCCAAGAATTGCAAACAACTATCTCCAATAGTAGATAGATATAGCCTCATCAGATCTTTCCATGCAGTGAAGTTATCCTTGTTGAGCTTGGGGATCTCCCTTTTTTAAGACATCTCTGATCTTTAGCTTAGGCCTTTAAACCTTCCTTGTAAGCACCAAATAATCTGATACCAATTGTTGGAAATGAGTTGAGTAACTAAGAGGGGAGGGGTGAATCAGTTACCACAAAAAAAAATCCAAGTCCCTTAGATGTCTTAAACAAATTTATCACAGTTGCTCAGTTAACACAGATATTCCACTGTCACTCGGTTAACATAGAAAATCTTAAGATATTAACTATGATTATCCTTTAGTAATTTATTGTAGAAACATAAACCATAAAGCAAATGAAATGTACATAGATAACAACAAGATTTAATGTGGAAACCCAATATGGGTAAAACCACCAATAGCAACTAGTAATTATTTTTCACTCTTCTAGAGTGAGCCCTATTAAGAGCCAACCCTGTTAAAGGTTACAATAACACACTGTTAGATGTGACCATGTTAGAGGATTTAATCACCCTGTAAGGAGTGGCCTTGTTAGAGGTCTTCAAACACTTCAATGTTGAAATGTCACATTGTGAGAGGATTTACAAAATACTGTTAAGTCTACTCTTTTAAGAGATTGTGATCAATGCTACAATTGTTAGAGAGTAATAATGGATTGACCTATTTTGATAAGCAACTGTCTTTGCTGATTCAGATCTCTGCTCTGGCTTTGATTACTTGATCCTCACTGATCGGATATTTTGTTGCATCTCTATATATATTGTATTCAATCAGAATCCCATCTGATTTCACCTTCACTCTTCATATCAAAAAACATATATCTTCACATACTTTCTCACACTATTCGATCCAAACTTGACCTTATATATATATGATAAGCCTTGTCAAGTCGGCCTTGATATCCTTTCAAATAAATAATGAAAATCATGTTTTTCAACTTCATACAATCAATTATTCATAAAATATAAACTGTTGTTAGTCGGCTAGCACTAAAAGCATAACTCGGTAAATACTAAAATCCTTCAATGCCAGACCAAAACTGTAATGCCCGAGTGAACTCGGTTAGAACTAAAATTCACTTTGGTCATCTTCAATGCCCGAGAGAGCTCAGTAGACACTGACTGTTCTCAGATAGGATTAGACATTTTTGTAAACATCACTATACTTGTGTAAACATCAATGACAATACATATTTGAATAATTGTCATCAACAGATATCCAATTTAGGTACCATGATCTCTTTACAAATCTTCTTCCTCTGATTTTCTATGATTCACAATTTATTTGTTCGTGCTATAGTACCAAATGATTCAAAAGTTGTGCCTTTAAAGCCACAAAATAAAATGAATGAATTTCCTGCCAAAATTTAAATATCAATGACACAATCACATCAATCAACCAAAATGTCTTGTCATCATTAATACTCTAATTCTTCCTAACAAAAACAAGTATCTTGCAACCGATACCATCTCATTGAAAGGGAGTATATGATTTGCATGTTTAATACTCATCCCTAATCCCAAGTATTCAACTCAGTTATTGGAAGAGCTGCTACCAGGATCCGTTACCATAGGACTCCCCGCACTAGCAACATCTTGTTAGGATTGAGGAACACTAAGAGAGGGGGTTTGAATCAATGTTATAACACTTTTAGCACTTTTAACTTTATTAAACTAATTGAATAACCATAAAGAAAATATAACTAAAAGTAAACAACTAAAACATAAGAAAAGCATCCACAACATTTTGACACCATGATTTTTATCATGGAAATCTGGTTAAGGGAAAAACCACAATGGAGATAGAGCCCATAGGTAATTACTTCAGCAGAAATAAGTAATCATGTTAAAGGTTTGACTACATAGGGGAATGCACATGCATTCAGGCACACTTCCTAGAGCTCCTTGTTTAGGTTACAACATACAATGAGGCTCACTTCCATACAAAGTGAATGGATAAAAATCCAACAAAAATGAATTGATAAATAACATCAACTATGCCTTGACAATTCCATGTAAGTATAATATAAATCTGATTATCTGATATTCAAACCCATGATCACCGATCCATCAAACATAAACAACATATCATTATCTTATCCAACCATCACATCATAAATCACCACAAAATGTGAGCTTATATATCTATAAAAAAAGATAATAACTCCAACTATCAGTGTCAAGAACATTATTAGTACAATATGAAGTGTCAGTCTAAACAGACCTCAAAACATGTTCCTAACCTCAAAAAAAGACTAAATGTCATCATACATGTCGCCTGTATCATATCCAGCTATCAAACCAATTAGATCATTGATCTGATAGGATTGATGATCGATCCATTAACAAACTATCTTTGATCTCTCCCTGTTTGACATCAATAGAAAAGGCTGGAATGCAAAAATATTCTCCTGCCAAAATCCTAAGTAACTCCGCTATATACAAGCTATTCACAAATATTAAAAAAGTTTGAAAATGTTCAAGATATTATTCCTTAGAGTTGCAAAATCAGTATCCCAACTATTATTAATACTCTCCATGACTTCAATCTTCCCATAGATTGCATAAGTTTCTTTCTCTGTATTAATAAGATCTAGATTATCTAGTAAATTAGAAGTTAGTTCTTCCTCCTTCAGACTATTCAACAAAATATCAAGCTTAGGAACAATTAAGCTCATAAGATGACCGATTATCCCCTTCACTCTTTCCTTTTCTGTGGCAAGTGTTCTAATTTTATCATTTAAAGTTGTCACCTACACTACATGCACTTATGATAAATTCCTCAAAGGATCAAAATACTTTGATAGTTCAACTAGCTTCTCCTCACTCTCCTTAATGATTTTATCAACATCAGACACACATCTTGTATTATCAATACAACCTTTGTAAATTATGCTTCCTTCAGTCAATGCATTCTTCACTCCCTAAATTGTCAGGCCCAAAGAGTTTTTGTCCATGGAATTCTAAGCCTTCAATTGATTAAGTCTTGTATTCTCATATTCATTCTATACCTTCACTAATGCTGACTTTTCCAAAGATGCAAAATGTGTGTTTGCTTCCTTCAAAAAACTTTCTAACTGACCTATAGTAAATTCATTCCAATTTGTTGCATAGATTGGTATAATCTTGCACAAAAATTAAGATGTAAGAGTAAGCAACTCACTATCTTTCTTATGTGTCCTCAAGATATGATTCCTTTCTTTTATATGAGCTACAGTAGAAATATTCATCAATTGTTTAGGGCTGAGAGAATCCAACTAAATTGGACCTTGAATGATTTGCATGTTCTCCAAATTAGTGATGTCTTTTTCATCTACTGCCTTTGTAGTGTCTCTTGTCACCTATTCAATCTTAGCCTTTACTTCTGAACCTTTATGTTCAACTACTTCATGAGTCATATCTTTCATTGTCTCTTCTTCTCTTCTGATCTCTACATTTTCATCATTTTGATCATCATATTTCTCTTTTCCTTCATCTTCCTTCTCCTTCTCATCAAGATCATATTCTCCCTCTTTTATTATTTCCTTGTATTTAGGGCCTCCAGGAATATCTTCCTCTTCATTATCATTACCAACTAAAAGTGTAATAGGAACACAAGAGATGAAGATATCTAGTTCTTCATTATCATTACCAACTGAAAGTGTAATAGGAACACAAGAGATGAAGATATTTGGTTCTTCATTAGTCATGTCAAATAATATGCGTAGTGGTTCATTATCATCAATTTTCTCATCATTCTTCTTTGCAACCTCATATTTCTTGTTCAATAGAATTTGTGTCATCATTTTCTTTGTTTCCTTGGTGACCTCATCTATATTAACAAGCATAAGTCTGTTTAATCTTGTCATCCAATTCAACTCTTTCTTAGCTTCCCCAATAATAATGTCTACTTCCTCCTTACCAATAACAAGGCGTAGATTGACGAAAGTCAATTATCTAATTTCCTTATCCTTTTCCTGATCTATCAACCTCCTAGCTTCAAGTATATCGAATAGTTCATCAGGGATGTCCCCTTTGATCTCAACCAATGCTCTATTATACTTGATCAGGTATATAATTACCTATCCTCTAATTTTGTTTTCTCATCCACATCAGACAATTTATAATACCTCTTCAATTGGACTAATATACCGTGACATTTTATGTTCTTCAAAAAATCATTGCATGATAAATGTGACTTACCAATAACCACCATAAAATCCTTATCTTTAGAATCATTCTTAGGTATAGGACCTGTTAGCACTTTTTCTTGTAAACCTTACCTAATGATGACAGTATACCTTGTATACTCGGATTCAACCTCTTTTAGGAAAGAGAAAGGCTAATTTCTAAGGATTGAATAATATCCTTCTTCGTTTTTGAGCTCCACAGACTCAAGCAGGTTTTACCTTTAAAAGATTACTGATATTTCAGTCTCTGTATTTGGTGGATTATTTTATTCACTGATTATGTACCTAAAACCTCACTGTAACAACTTATAGAATACTTTAGAGATTGCAATGATTAGTTTGAAGCAGAGTATTATAAGCCAGGCTATAGTTTTGAGAACATGAAAAAATGAGACAAGGATTTGCATCCTTCTTCCTTTTAATTTTAGGAGGGATAACCTAATGATTCACTCTCTAAAGAATCAACAAAATTGACAATATCCTGCTGATATAAGTCCTTTATGAATTCAGCTCATTTGTTTCAGTAACAAATGTGTTTTAATTGAGATAATTTTGAATGTTTTTGAAAACTTGGATGATGATAGATAATCAGACCAAGACCTAGATCAGTGCCTATCCTTTGGGTTATAGAGTCAAAAGCTTAAAGTCTCACAAAAATTAAATACTGTAAGCTGCCTTACAACCTACATGCAATTAGGATAAGTTGCCTTACAAATTATCTGATTACCTCTAAAATACTATATCAAATCTTTAAATACTGATATGCTTCCAAAAACCACTCACAAAACTTAGTTCTTTACATGAAAGAAACTTGTAAGTAATTAGATAGTCACCTTGTAACCAAAATTCTTCAGACTGCCTTACAACCTTAAACATAAAAAAGCATACACAGGAAATAAAGAGACAACAATAGAGAAGAGTAAAATTGCACTGTATTTTATTGATGTAATCCTTCTTTCATACATGAAAAAGCTTTGAAGCTTGAAAGACACAGGCACAAATTTAGAAAGACTGATTTTACAATATATTTCATCCTCTTTTCAAAATACAACTCTCTTCTATATATATAGGTCTTCAACCATCTTAGAATCCTTTTCAAAAGGATGCTACAAGCTTTGGATGGTCTTAGAAAACCTAACCCTAAAACTATAGAAGAGACAAACAGAGAAAGAGAGAAGAAGCGGTGGAGCGACCAAGTCAAAAGATGGAAATAGATATTCTTTGTTCTTCTCCCGATCTGGCGACTTCAATCTGATAGTATACATGGTAGCTGGTAGTATTTATGTCAATTCTAGATGAACGTGCTTTTATATTCACCTACACTTTCCTTTTGCAATAACTGACCTCTTTATCTTCAATAGTGTGGCCCCAAGTAGTCACCCTTACTCATCGTCCAAAATTTCTTCTTCAACTGCTGGCTTCTTTCTCTTGGGCATGGTCATCAATTCCCATGCTTTCACTTCATCATCTGATGGCCATTTGAAGTCTTGAGTACTCTGTATCTGTACTTTTTGCCTATCCCATCTAGCATTAGTGATGTTCTTTACATCTACTAGAAACTTGTTGATGTCAGTTTCTACCTTGAAAGCTTCATCCAATATCTTATTGAATCCTTCTATATCCACATCTGTCCCCAAAATAAATGCCTCATCACTAGGAATTTTACTATAAAATTCATTTCTCCAGGCATCTAAGGCCTTTACTTGATCATCATCTCCCCCTAAGGAAGGAATAAATCTATTAAAGTCATCAAAAAAGAGGCTTGCTTTTACCTCTATTTGATTCAATTTGCCTTTAAAGAATGAGAGAGCAATATTGACCCTTTTGATCTCATCTTCAAATTCTGTCACTATCTCTAGCAAATCTGATCTCAGGGCTTGCAAAGATGCTAGTTTTTCAAACAATTGCACCCTAGTAGACCATTTAGTAAAATAGGGGTTTAAGATAGCCAGATGCCCCATCACCTCTGTATGCAAAGATGGCAACTTATTATTGGCATTAAGTACAACATCAGTCTTATCTTTCAGGATTTCAATTCTATGTTGTAGAACGCCTCTTAATGCTCTCAAAGCAATTGCATTTCCTTTCTCTCCCTCTACCTTTTCCTCAACCACCTCTTCAAACTTTGCCTTGTCTTCAATTTGCAGGGGCTATGGTTGCATATGCACATACATCACCTCAGGCTTCTCTTCCAATTCTTTCATTAATATTTTTATCACCAGATCTTGCTGGTGCACTTGTATACGGCACAATTCTTGATCTTTTGCCAATACACTTGTCTCTTCTAACAATGTGCTACACTTATCAGACAACTATTTAGTTTTGTCCTCATTTAAGTGAGCCCAATGTGTCATGATTTGGGATATTTCCAAATCCCTTGTATTCTGCATTGTCCACACCATCTGACTACCGACCATATTTTCCTAGATGGTCACCACTTGGGGCTTTTGATCCTTTGGGCATAGGCTCCACATTGCAAAGGCCTGAGACTTTGGGCTATACCCAAATCCTTTTATCACATCTCCCATTTGAACTTCACTGGCCATTTTGAGATCTGGGTGTTTTCTAATCTGGTCAATTATGAAGGCAGATGCCAAATCCCAGCCCTCAGCCAATAATATGCCACTACCTAGCACCAATTTCTTGGCCTCCTCAGGTGAAATGTCCTCACTTTCAGGATCATAAGACTGTAGAGCCACTAAAGCCTCATTTGTTATGGTCTCCTTAACATCAACTATTAATTGAGCTCTTATCTGCTCTTTCTTGTAGCATCTGAGGAAGTCTTTAAACTCCTCAGTTTTGACAAAGTTGTCATCATTCAAAAATTCCTGCTGATGGATCAACCTTTCATCAACACAGGCCTTAAGAGGCAATTCAACATTATCCTCCAAATCAGGTTGTTGCTTCTTGCCTTCCCTAATTGATTTCCTTAGGTTATGATCATATAACCTATTCCCAATTATTAGGGCTTTAGCCTTATCCCTTTTCTTATTTTGCCCTTCAATTGAAGGTTGACCTATTTCTAATTTCTGCCTCTTAGCAGTAGGCTCTTTCACATCATCAGGTTGTGTCACCATTGTAAGATCAACAATGTGGCCCTCTGTTCCCTGCAGTTGTGGCACTTCAACAATATTTTGCTATGGTGGAACATACCTTGTAGGATGTGCATAATCACTGTAACTACTACTATCATATTCGGACTCTGAGTGATCTTTCCCTTGGGCACCTTTCTTATCAAGAACAGTCTCAAGTTGTTCTGTAAGCACATAATAATTGTCTATCATGGCCTTAATCTTGTCAAAATATGAGAGATCAGGGTAAAAACCCCCAAAAGGCATCCCATTTCTCTTGATTTATCTTTCAAGATTTAAAAACTCTTGAATCCTTAATCTTCTTGTCTGAATGTCATCTTCATCCAAAATGTTCCTTGTTGCATCTTCCTCTATGCATTCACAGTGAATATTAGTATTAGGGATTATAGGAGTATACAATTTTCTCACCCCTACCATGAAAATTTTAGGGTCAATATATCTATAAGGGGCTACCCCCATTCTGCACCCCTCCAACCACTGGCTCACTGCATCAATAGCACCTTTGCCAATTGTAAAATTAAAAATCCTGAACTGCCTAGGGGTCAAAGTCCCCTTCTTGTGTGGTGCAAAATGCTCATTGTCTGTCAACAATAGCTGCCATATAAACTCCATTGCAGCCACTCTTGTTGGTACATATTAAGGTAAGAGATGAGGTGGGTGAATACACCCATATACCCTGATAATAGTATAATTTTATTCCAAGAAGAAATCACCCCAATTATGTTTTCCCTCCCACTTATCAGTGTAGTCACATGGCCTAAGAAGTTGCATAATCTTTAGTGGGACCCTTGTTTTGCTGATGCCCAAACATTGTACTATTGGATATACAATACAATTCTGAAAAGCACAATAATCACAGTCCTTAGACTTGTAATTCCAAACCCTCACCCAAAATTGGATAGGATTTGGTCCTTCCTGGTAAAACCTCTGAGGGGCCAAAAATGTCCACATCAATGATTACAAAATTCAAATGCAACAGGAGATGCATAACGATGTAGTGTAAGAACTTGGGCTCCTTCTCCTTTGTATCTTTCATCTTCTTCTGAGTGGCAATGAAACCCTCATGCATCTCATCGATGATATGCTGTATGTAATCATAACTAGTTTTAGAGTGAACCTCTTGTAGATCCAGCACCATCATCAAAATGCCAGCATTGATCTTCTCTGCTTCACCATCTATTCCTAGCACTGCACATAGGGCATAGGAAACATACTTAATGTAGAAGTGTAGATCCTTATAGTAATATGGGCTTGTCCCAGACATAGGATCTAAATACTTCCTCACCTCCTTCAACATATATTTCTGCAACTGGCCTCTAGCAATACCAGGCTTCAAACTATATCTCTGTGTCTGCTTTGTCATGTCAATTCTGGTAGACATAGTGCTATATAGGCCAAAAGCTTGCATGAATGAATTTCTGTTTAGTATCAGCAGGGCGGTGCCATCATTCCTTTTGATTGTTTTGGATAAAACATTATAATGACTGGCAAGATCTAGGAACAAGTCTACATCTACATAGACATTAGGAACAATTAATCTAGCTAAACCACAAGTCCAAGGTTTTGACACTGGGATAGCCTTATCAGAATTCTTGTAAAAGTAATTGAAAAGTGAAAAACCTGTTGTTCCCGGAGTGTCAACATCTCGTATATCATGATAATCATCTATGAGCACATTGGCAATTTCTCTGTTGTTCTGAGTCGAACCAAGAAGCAGTCTAAGGAATTCATCAAAATAATTTGTTTTTCCATTTGCCTCCTCCTTTGCCTTTTCTCTTCCACCATTGGTCGAAGCTACATTGACCGCTCTGCTCATGTTTACCATGCCTCAATCTCCTCTTCTTTACCGATATTGAAACAAATATATCTCTGAGATTCACTTACTGCCCTGTGCACAATTGTTTTGAAATATTGATTTTTAAGCAACGGAAAACCCTGCAATTCCCTGATTTTTCTCTCTTTCAGAATACTTAGCTCTTCTCCATTTTGAAATTTTGAAAGCAAGATGAATGAAATTGATACACCATCAGCTCCTTATAGTAACCGTTCAAAGTACACAGCTCATGATTTGGAAGACATCAATATTATCTTTATTTCAATATACTGCGAACTTGATTGAAAACCTAGCTGTAGTTCCATGAGCGTGATAGGAAATCAAATTCATAAAACTGAATCGTTGAAAAAACCTTATAGAATTCAAATGAGCTGACATGTCTTCATATGATTGGATAACTATCATACATCTCAGCTACCCTTTTTTTCACAGTAATCAAAATCTAAGCCTGTCATTGGTCAATGAGTGATTCACACTATCATATATGATACTGCCACCTTTTCTTAAAATTTGGTATCAGGCGACCACACGACTGCATATAATTTCTCTATTGCTAACCCCAGTCTTTAACCCATGATTTCTCTGGAGACATAGCAACTACACAACTTTCCTTACCTTTGTTAACCAAATTTATCATTTTGCGATCATGTGACAATGAAGAAATCAAAGTCGCCAATGGTTAGCACTAACCCACATCCTTTTCGGATACTAAGTGACTAACCGTCACTTTTAGCTTTCACGGTTATCTCTGAGTCACCAAATGTTTTCTTTCCTTTGCAAGACCCCGCGACTGCCCTTAGTCGCCCGATCGCAAAATGAAAATGTTGAGTGTTAAAACCTTTCGAGACAACGTGACAAGTATTATGCCCTTTACTTCATCTGACGACTTCGCGACATACCCTCAACCGCTGAGTCGCTAGGACTTTTCCTTTTGGACTCTTTTGTTCTTAGACTTTGCGACCACCGTAGGATTTTTTAATGAATTAATCTGACGGTTGTCACGCAATCGCCAAGTAATCCATTATACCTTTAAAATCTTCTGAGACCTTGCGACAAACAGAAGCCCTTAATGAGTCTCGTAGTCGCTGAATAAGTTTTTACCTTTTGGTGATCATGCGATAAGTCTTTGAAATCCACTTACCTTTTGACACATGTCTCATCACATAATGGAAAGATAAGTCATCTCTTGAATCTGGCAACAACCCAACTGTGCTTTTATCCCAAATCGTATATGGTTAGTCGCAAAGTCTCAGAAACTTTCACTTTACTGGTATCCTTTTTGGAGACCATGCGACTAAAGCTTTTGCACAACTTTCTAAACCTAAGTCCATTTAGCAATTATGCGACATGAAGAGATCGCGATGTCTTATGATAATCCCTTAAGTGCTGATAATGTCCTACGAAATCGCGACTTATCTGTGGGTCCCTTCATATATTGTTGGCCTGTTTATTGATCCCGCGACTACGCGATACAAACCAAATCACAAAGTCTGGAAATGCCAAAGGAATATTCTAAATTTGAGCAAGACTATTTGACACAAGCTGATCACCAAGTCTGGGAGAAAAAAGGAATATGCCTTTCAAGTTATGCGACTAGGCGATCAGAATATAACACATGACTTAAGTGAAACAAAAAGGTAACAACAAAACATAAGAAAAAAAGACCTTAGGATTTCTTTTCAATTCAGAACACCAAACAAGACCTAGGGTTTCATGGTTTTTGCACATTATCATAGATTTAGACTTGAAAACCTAAAAAATTTGACAGGGATAAGGCATAAGGACTAAGAGACTTCTATTTTAAACATGAAAATAGCGGGAGAAGACCACAAAAATTAGGGAAACAATCCAAAACTAGGAATACAACCAAAAGTGGCTCTAATGAGGATTGGCTAAACATGGTTTATGACAAAGAACCATAGAATCTCTGGTTGTAGACCACTACAAAAAATGGAGCAGAACACCAAAATAGAAAGGGAAATATTTACAGAACTTACAAAAAGGGAAAGGAAAGACTTACATATGATATATATTTACTTGTGCACTACTTTGATTTTTACTTAAAGCAAGGCTTCAAAAATTGCCCATGCACAGGCAACTCAAAACTTTCTCCTTCCATATTTTTCAATAAATATGAGTCTTTGCCAAAATGTTCTGAAATAATATAAGGCCCTAGCCATAAAGACTCAAATTTTTTGTGTTTACCTCTGTCCTCTGCCCTTGCATTCCATTAGAGAACTAAGTCACCGGCCTAAAACTTCCTGTTAGCAGCCCTTTTGTCAAACAAATACTTCATTTTTTGCTGTAACCTTATTTTCTCTTTCTGACTATCTCTCCTTGTTTCATCTAATTCTATCAACTGTATCATCCTGCCTTGTATCTGGTCAGAGACATCTAAATGTTCTTCTTGTATGAATTGGTAAACAGGTAGTAGATTGTTAATTGACAACCTTGCTTGTAAACCATATACCAATTCAAAAGGGGACTTACCAGTTGCCTTCTTGAGTGTTATCCTATCAGCCCAAAGAGCTAATTTTAGTTTTGTGTGCCATGTTTTCTTATTTTATTCTAGAGTCCTCTTCAGTATCTTCAATATGCTTTTGTTGCTAGACTCAGCTTATGATGGAGGGGACTCCCCTTAATACCACAAGTACACGACAGAAACAAAGAGAAAAAATAGAAATTTGCAAGAACAGAAAATTGGCTTCTTATTGGCCCCACAAATGTGGAATTACAAACTTCAGAATTACAATATCAAAAGCCACATGGGCATCCCTTACAATAATCTGTAGGACAAAGCCTCAAATAACCACCCAGAACTGCCCTAGAAAACACCACGGGCCTTCCTTGAATAGGCAATTTTCCACCACCCAAGAAGGTTCCAGAAATCTAGCCATTAAGGCCGACTACCCTTAGCATTTAATTATTTTTCACTTTTATTACAAAAGGGTCAGCTTTTAATATTTACAAAACATGAGATTAGGTAGCCCAACTTCCGGAAGCCTTAACTTTTGAACCGTAGCTCCTATTGGCTATTATAACCACTTTCTGGAAAGGGGAGATCACGATCTACAGTGCCTAACTAGCGAAGTACAAGTCAATCAGGGATTCGACCTTGATTTAGAGCCTCTAAGGTCCTAAAAATTGAGCTCAAAAGTTTTGCACCCTAAAATCTCAACAGTAAATCCTTAATAACTTTGCCAATACAGATGATCTGGCAATGAAATTCAACTGGCATTCTTATATGACTAAGATGAACCTTCACCT
>MU227726.1:1562909-1628986 GCA_018584345.1 Thuja plicata
TTATTTTTCACTTTTATTACAAAAGGGTCGGCTTTAAATATTTACAAAATATGAGATTAGGTAGCCCAACTTCTGGAAGCCATAACTTTTGAACCGTAGCTCTGATTGGCTATTATAACCACTTTTCGGAAAGGGGAGATTGCGATCTACAGTGCTTGGCTATCAAAACACAAGTCAACTAGGGGTTCAACCTCGATCCGGAGCCTCTAAGGTCCTGGAAATTGAGCTCAAAGGTTTTGCACCCTAAAATCTCAACAGTAAATCCTTAATAACTTTGCCAATACAGATGATCTGGCAATGAAATTCAACTGGCATTCTTATATGACTAAGATGAACCTTCACCTAGAAAATTAGAACGTTCTGAGCTCAAACGACCAACTTACTAAAAATAGTAAGTTCCCAAAAATAGCAGCTTTGTACAAAATAGCCCTTATTGAATAGAAAAAAACATATTTTTGGGTGATGCAAGATTGCCCTTACACCCAGGATGCTCCTACATCAGCTTGTCCATTAGCCTGTGGGTGATATGGGGATGAGTATGATGTTATAGTCCCATACCTTTCACAGAAACTTGTCATTTCTTCTGATCTAAAACTCATAGCATTATCCATTACTAATTTACTAGGCACACCAAACCTGGTTAAAATATTGTCTATGAGAAACTCTGTAACCACCTTGCTTGTTGCTTTCCTGGTAGGGATAGCTTCAATCCATTTAGTAAAGTAATCAGTGGCCGCCAATATCTAGCTATTTCCTGCACTAGATTTCTTTTGAAATTCACCAATAAAATCAATCCCCCACATAGAAAAAGGAGCCTTAGTGCTCACTGGATTCAGTAACAGAGCACCTGCAAACTTCAATTTGTTGGAAAACCTCTGACATGGTTGACATTTCTTGATATGAACATACGTATCTTTGAACAAGGTAGGCCAATAATATCCTGACCTCAAAATTTTATGGGCGGTGGTCTTAGCAGAAAAGTGACCTCCACATTCCCCTTCATGCATCTCAGTCAGAACTTTCTCAGCTTGGTGTTTGTCAAGGCACAATAATATTATACCATTCTTATCTTTCCAAAACAAATCTCCTTGGACCAGAATATACCTTTGAGTTTGTAATTTTAGACTCCTCTTTTGATTTTCAGACAAATGATCAGGGCACTTAGCATTTTTGAGAAAGAAGACAATATTTGCATAATATGGTTGCCTTTCTATACTAGTAATAGCTTGGTCATGTATTTCTGTCTGGTTCAGCTGTACTAAATCTAGGTTCTCTTCTATCATAAGTTTTTCCAAGCCCTGTCCTCTTATTATTTTGGTGATATTGATTTCAAGATTGAATTCTTGAATTCTTGTAACCCACTTACATCTTTTGCCAGTAACCTCTGAGTGTGTAAGGATATCTTTTACTGCTAAATGAGGAACATAGGCCTACACCTTGGCACAAACCAAGTAGGGCCTAAAAGACTTTACAACCTTTACCAAAGCATAAGCCTGATTTTCCATTATTTCATAGTTAAGCTCTGCAGCCTGCAAGGATCTACTATAAAAAGCTATGGGATGTTCAAATCCTTGTTCATCCTTTTGAAGCAATATGATAGCAATAGTATGAAATGAAGCAAATGAAAACAAAGAGAAAGGCTTAGTGTAATCTAGAGATTTCAAAACTGGAGCCTCTTGCACTGCCTCTTTAATTCTTTCAAATGCTTTCTGAGCTTCTTCACTCCAAACAAACTTAGCATCTTTTTTTAGCAATTTTATAATGGGTTTAACAATTTATGCAAAATTGACTATAAATCTTTTGACAAAATTTATCTTTCCTAAAAAGGATTGCACACCTTTTAAATTCTTTGGAGCAATTACTCTTTGAATTGCCTCCACTCTCTTAGGGTCTATTCTTACCCCTTCCCTGGCACTATATGTCCAAGCAACTTCCCCTCTTTGACTGCAAGGTAACACTTCTTAGGATTTAGTGAAACACCATATTCCAATGCTTTGTTGAAAATCTTACCCAAGTGGTCACAATGATCAATAGCCCTCTTGGAATATGCAGTCAAGTCATCTTGATAAATAACCATGAATAGATCTATAAATTCCTTGAAAGCAACATCCACGGCTCTTTGAAAAGTTTCCCCTACATTTATTAAGCCAAAAGGCATTCTGATATACACATACATTCCCCAAGGAGTAGTAAATGCAATTTTATACTGCTCTATTTCTTTAACTAAAACCTGGTTGTAACCTGAAAAACCATCCATCATGGACAACAATTCACAACCAGTCACCTTATGCAACATTGCTTCCATATTTGGCAGTGAATAGTTATCTATCAATGAAGCAATATTGAGGTTTCTAAAATCAACACATAGTCTGATGTCACCATTTTTCTTTCTAACTGGCACTAGATTTGATACCCATGTTGAATGTCTAATGGGCTAGATTATCCTAGCATCTTTGAGTTTCATCAACTCTTGCTGCATCTTGGGAGCCAACAGGGGGTTAATAGGTCTCTATTTTTGCCTGAATGGCTTCACATCTGACTTCAAAGGGATTTCATGCTGAAAAAGGTTTTCTCTATATGCTTTCAAGTCATCATATGACCAAGAAAAGACATGTTTGTATTTTCTCAGTAGCTTGATTAGATTTATTCTTACATGAGAATCCAAACCCTTCCCAATATAAACTATTTGAGGATTATTTTCAGATCCTAAGTTTATTTCTTCTAGATCCTTAACATTGGCATTGCTCAACTTTGATGTATCATTTTGCTGACTTATAAACAATGCCTCAAGTTCAACCAAACCCCTAGGAATCTGATTAGAACTTAACTGCACAACTTCATTTCCAAAGATATAATCTTTTCCATCATCATGTTCCAGTAAGGAACCACAATCTATACTTTGGTTCTCATAATGATCTAAACACTACATGAACCTCAAAATATCTTGATCATCCTGGAACACCTGCCAGTTGTATATGTTGTCTGGAACAACTGGTCTTGTTTTAACTTCAAGTATTGATACTCTATGTAAGGTCAAATCATCATTTTTCATAGCCACATTTTCTAGAAAATCAGCCATAATATTTTTTGACCTCTATAACCAATTTATATTAAAAGAATCAAACATTTCAAGTTGATCCCAAATAGCATGTTTGTACATTTTCAATCTATCATTCTTCATAGCATATTTAGATCTGACTTGTGCTACCACCAACTCGGAGTCACCATAAACCTTTAAACATTTTATACTATGTTTGATAGCAATTTCAAGTCCTAAGAATAAAGCCTCATACTCTGCAGTATTGTTTGTACATTGGAAGGCTAATAGAAATGAGTATTTAAAATTTGTACCTAATGGAGATATCAACAATACTCCTGCCCCTAATCATTCTATAGAGAAAGCACCATCAAAGTAGATTTTCCATAATCCATCTTCCTACAAGATTAATTCTCTATTCAAAGGGTTAGCTTCTTGATCTTTATGTTCATCTTTTTGCATTTTGAAATTTTCCATGTCTGTCAATTCAACAGTTCACATTATATCCTCATATTTTTCTATCATGTGAGGAGTTCGGCTCTCTCTCAAGACGTTAACATTTTCTCCATTAATGTTGAAAGTAGCATATGATAAATCATTTTGTATGCTACCACCCATTAAAGCACTCCATTTCCTTGATAATAACATAACATAATGAGGTGGTATATCAACCACAAGAACATTCATAGTCATCACTACATCAGGGAAAAATGCTAGTCTATAAGGCATAGCCTCAATAGTACCAATTACAGGAACCTCTCTAGAATCCATATCTCTACATCTGCCATGAGGTGTATCAACTTGTAGCTCCATTGCCTTCATGATTTCAACTGGCATAACTATATTAGAGGCTCCTGAATCAATCATACAATTCTTGAGCATTTTATCATTAATTATCAATGAGAGAAAAAATGGGTCAACAACTTTTGGAGAATAACTTGCATTTAAGAATATTTGAGGAATTTCATATGTCAACACCTCTAGTTCATTTCCCTTGGCAGTTGGCTTGTTAGAAACATCCACTAGACCTTGAACCTTTATTGTGGGTACACTGTTTAATAATGACATTACTTTTTCCTTATGTTCTTTAATCCTCATCATTTCTAGAAATGGAACATTAATTGTCATTTGGGATAGGCACTGACCCATATCTACTGGAGTATATATCATATCTGAACACTTTGATTTGTCAATAATAACATCATTTTCCTCATTATGCTACTTTTGAACTGACTCTTTAACTACATTTGGCTCTATGGCTTTTGTAACAATCTTGACCTTGTGTTTATTTACACTTTCACTAGGTCCTTCTTTCTTCTGAACATACTTAGTGTCTGCCTTATTTTCCTTTATAAAGACACCTGAAGGTTGGCTACCAACACCACCTACCACCCTGTTCCTCAAGTGGTAATTGCTTCTAGCTTTATTTACTAACTCTGCAGTGATTCTAGCCTTCTCTTCATCTAAAGCTTTCCTTATGAGTGGAACATCCTGACCATCTTGAGCATAACATCTTATACTGTCATCAGTTTCACTATCAGATAAGATCTATTGGTGATGATTCTCAATCCTCTTTTGTGAGACATATGAATCATGATTTTTCTCCTCACTGTTTGAATCAACATCATGGCATGAAAAGGTATTTTTCATACTATGATCACAGTGTTCCCCCTCATCTCTTTCATGTTCCTCACTTACCCTTAAATCCAAGGAGACAACACAAAAGTCAGGGTTATGAGGGGCATCACAAGCCTCACACCAAGTATTCTCATTGCAGAAATGGATAGAATTTCTATGTAGTGGGTCTGGAGTCTTATTGTCTATTTTTTATTTTTTAGGTGCAATAACATGCTTTCCATCTTTGAACTGAGTTGCATATGGATGATTTTGCATTCTGTTCTTAGGATTGTAAGTAGTATTGTAAGAAGGTCTATTATTTTGAGGAGCTCTATATTCTTTATATTCTGGCTCTTTCAGATTTCTCTTACTAAACCTTGCATCATCCCTTCTATTTAACTTACCGGATACTCTTCTATTTATTTCAATATTAACTGCTATTTATAAGCATCAGTAAGAGTTCTAGGGTTTTTATCTCTTAGAGCATATCCCATCTTGGAATCAAAAGCATTTAAATAAGTTTCTAGACATACCTCTTCATCTAGCTTTATCTTCTGGAATAATTTATGCATAGCTCTTTGAAACCTTGTGTTAAACTCAGTAACCTCTTCATTGTAATTTTTCTTGAAATTATTGAACTCATTTAATAAAAAGTTTTTATTTGTTTTGTCTCCATACTGATCTTTAAACAATTCAATCAACTCGTCCATAGAAACAACAGAGCCATTAGCAAGACTTCTAAACCATTCTCTTGCATCCTTAACTAAGGACTGAACAAATAACTTCATTAATACATCCTCATGGGTGATATTCAAGTCATCAACAAAATCAATGAATTTTCTTAAATGTGTCTCACAAGAAATTACATTAGCACCTGCAAACTTTGGGAGCTTTTCTCCTATATCACCCACATCTTTAGGCAAAGCATTAGGGTATCCAGGGATACCAACAAAATCAAATTGCTTGTACCTCTCAGTATGTAGTGGTTTCCTTTGAAAACCATCATCCTCTTTGGAAGTAGTAGCTTTTCCTTTAAAAGCTGTAATATTCTCTGGCCCAATATGAGAATATTTTGAAGATTGCAAAAAATCTATCTTTTTCTTCATTTCAATTGTGGCAGCTTCCATTTGTGCCTTTTCTAACATTTTTTCCATGGTTTCTTTTTCAATTCTCAATTTTTCCAAATCAATTTCTAACTTAGACATTTGTTCAACCAAAGGCTTCTGAAGTTTAGGTTCTTGGTCTCTATGTTCACCCATCTTTTGTTTACCCTTATTTATTTGTAAAGTAGAAGCTTTATGAGTGAATGGCATTTCTTGGTCCTTTTGAGACCTCTCTGTATCTTTCATAGTTTGATTTTTTGAAAATATTTTTCTATTGTTATCAAGATCCTTATGATCATTTCTTTTCTTTCTCATTTCTCTTTCCTTTTTCATTTTTTGTACTAGGGCGAGCTACTTCAAAATGAACTTCTCTTCGTTTGCTAGCATATCAAAAGGGGCATCTTCTAAATCTAAACTAGGTGTAGTAATCTCCTCTCTTTCATTTGAAGTAGAAGTGACTGTGGGTGTTTCTAATACTCTTTTAGCAACCTCCTCATATTCTGAAGTATTTCCATCATGAGAATGCTGATTAGTATTCATATCTCTCCTGATATTACCCTCTTTACCTTTTAAAGGGGTTTCATCCATATTAACTTGATTTCACTTTTTCCTCCAAGACACTCCTATCCTTGAGGATTATGGGAGTCCCTCATGTAATACCTTTTTAGGATCAGTTCTCACCCTTGACCTAGTATTCATTCTGAAAGACATTTATTTCTTTTGCACTAATCTCAGAGATGTTCCTTTTAGAGTTGCCAACCAATAACTTGGGATGAATACCAATCAAGAGGGTACCTTAACAATAACCACAAATATAATTTGTAAACAAGTTAAACTTTTAAGTGCTAGAGATTCTGATTACTTGGGCAAGAGATATTCTGCAAATTCTTAACAAAACTTTAAAATCTCTTAGAACCCAGTAGAGTCGACAATTTGTTAGCACTTTTTCTTGAAAAACTTACCTAATGATGATAGTATACCTTGTATACTCGGATGCAACCTCTTTTAGGAAAGAGAAATCCTAATTTCTAAGGATTGAATAATATCCTTCTTCATTTTTGAGCTCCACAGAGTCAGGCAGATTTTACCTTTTAAAGATTACTGATATTTTAGTCTCTATATTTGGTGGATTATTTCATTCACTGATTATGTACCTAAAACATCACTGTAATAACTTATAGAATACTTTAGAGATTGCAATGATTAGTTTGAAGAAGAGTATTATAAGCCAGACTATAGTTTTGATAACATGAACCAATGAGACAAGGATTTGCATCCTTCTTCCTTTTAATTTTAGGAGGGATAACCTAATGATTCACTCTCTAAAGAATAGACAAAATGGACAATATCCTACTGATATAAGTCCTTTATGAATTCAGCTCATTTGTTTCAGTAACATATGTGTTTTAATTGAGATAATTTTGAATGTTTTTGAAAACTTGGATGATGATAGATAATTAGACCAAGACCTAGATCAGTGCCTATACTTTGGGTTACAGAGTCAAAAGCTTAAAGTCTCACAAAAATGAAATACTATAAGCTGCCTTACAACCTACATGCAATTAGGATAAGTTGCCTTACAAATTATCTGATTACCTCTAAAATATTGTATCAAATCTTTAAATACTGTATCAAATCTTTAAATACTTATATGCTTCCAAAAACCACTCACAAAACTTAGTTCTTTACATGAAAGAAACTTGTAAGTAATTATATAGTCACCTTGTAACCAAAATGCTTCAGACTGCCTTACAACCTTAAGCATAAAAAGCATACACAAGAAATAAAGAGACAATAATAGAGAAGAGTAAAATTGCACCGTATTTTATTGATGTAATCTTTCTTTCATATATGAAAAAGCTTTGAAGCTTGAAAGATAGGCACAAATTTAGAAAGACTAATTTTACAATATATTTTATCCTCTTTTCAAAATACAACTCTCTTCTATATATATAGGTCTTCAACCATCTTGTAATCCTTTTTAAAAGGATGCTACAAGCTTCAGATGGTCTCAGAAAACCTAACCCTAAAACTACAGAAGAGACAAAAAGAGAAAGAGAGAAGAAGCGGTGGAGCGACCAAGTCAAAAGATGGAAATAGATATTCTTTGTTCTTCTCCCGATCTGGCAACTTCAATCTGATAGTATACATGGTAGCTAGTAGTATTTATGTCGAGTCTAGATGACCCTACTTTTATATTCACAAACACTTTCCTTTTGCAATAACTGACCTCTTTATCTTTAATAGTGTGGCGCCAAGTAGTCACCCTTACTCATCGTCCAAGATTTCTTCTTCAACTACTGGCTTTTTCTCTTGGGCATGGTCATCAATTTCCATGCTTTCACTTCATCATCTGATGGCCATTTGAAGTCTTGAGTACTCTGTATCTGTACTTTTTTCCTATCCCATCTAGCATTAGTGATGTTCTTTACATCTACTAGAAACTTGTTGATGTCATTTTTTGCCTTGAAAGCTTCATCCAATATCTTATTGAATCCTTCTATATCCACATCTGTCCCCAAAATAAATGCCTCATCACTAGGCATTTTACTGTCAAATTCATTCCTCTAGGCATCTAAGGCTTTTACTTGATCATCATCTCCCCTTAAGGAAGGAATAAATCTATTATAGTCATCAGAAAAGAGGCTTAATTTTACCTCTATTTGATTCAATTTGCCTTTAAAGAATGAGAGAGCAATATTGACCCTTTTGATCTCATCTTCAACTTCTGTCACTATCTCTGGCAAATCTGATCTCAGGGCTTGCAAAGATGCTAGCTTTTCAAACAATTGCACCCTAGTAGACCATTTAGTAAAATAGGGGTTTAAGATAGCCAGATGCTCCATCACCTCTGTATGCAAAGCTGACAACTTATTATAGGCATTAAGTACAACATCAATCTTATCTTTCAGGATTTCCATTCTATGTTGTAGAACACCTCTTAATGCTCTTAAAGAAATTGCATTTCCTTTCTCTCCCTCTACCTTTTTCTCAACCACCTCTTCAGACTTTTCCTTGTCTTCAATTTGTAGGGGTTGTGGTTGCATAGGCACATACATCACCCCAAGCTTCTCTTCCAATTCTTTCATTAATATTTTTATCACCAGATCTTGCTGGTGCACTTGTATAGGGCACAATTCTCAATCTTTTGCC
Source organism: Thuja plicata (assembly GCA_018584345.1). NCBI lineage: Eukaryota > Viridiplantae > Streptophyta > Pinopsida > Cupressales > Cupressaceae > Thuja > Thuja plicata. Next base: position 1,571,820 of record MU227726.1, read on the forward strand.
AATGCACTTGTCTCTTCTAACAATGTGCTACACTTATCAGACAACTATTTAGTTTTGTCCTCATTTAAGTGAGCCCAATGTGTCATGATTTGGGATATTTCCAAATCCCCTGTATTCTGCATTGTCCACACCATCTGAGTACCAACCATATTTTCATGGATTTTCACCACTTGGGGCTTTTGATCCTTTGGGCATAGGCTCCACATTGCAAAGGCCCGAGACTTTGGGCTATACCAAAATCCTGTTATCACATCTCCCATCTGAAATTCACTGGCCATTTTGAGATCTGGCTATTTTCTAATCTGGTCAATTATGAAGGCAGATGCCAAATCCCAGCCCTCAGCCAATAATATGCCACTACCTAGCACCAATTTCCTGGCTTCCTCAGGTGAAATGTCCTCGCTTTCAGGATCATAAGATTGCAGAGCCACTAAAGCTTCATTTGTTATGGTATCCTTACCATCAAATGTCAATTGAGCTCTTATCTACTCTTTCTTGTACCATCTTAGGAAGTCTTTAAACTCCTTAGTTTTGACAAAGTTGTCATCATTCAAAAATTCCTACTGATGGATTAGCCTTTCATCAACACAGGCCTTAAGAGGCAATTCAACGTTATCCTCCAAATCAGGCTGTTGCTTCTTGCCTTCCCTAATTGATTTCCTCATGTTATTATCATATAACCTATTCCCAGGTACTAGGGCTTTAGCCTTATCCCTTTTCTTATTTTTCCCTTCAATTGAAGGTTGACCTATTTCTAATTTATGCCTCTTAGCAGTAGGCTCTTCCACATCATCAGGTTGTGTCACCATTGTCAGATCAACAATGTGGCCCTTTGTTCCCTGCAGCTATGGCACTTCAGCAATATTTTGCTATGGTGGAACATACCTAGTAGGACGTACATAATCACTGTCACTACTACTATCATATTCAGACTAAGAGTGATCCGGCCCTTGGGCACCTTTCTTGTCAAGAACAGTCTCAAGTTGTTCTGTAAGCACATAATAATTGTTTATCATGGCCTTAATCTTGTCAAAATATGGGAGACCAGGGTAAAAACCCCCAAAAGCCATCCCATTTCTCTTGATTTGTCTTTCAAGATTTAACAACTCTTGAATCCTCAATCTTCTTGTTTGAATGTCATCTTCATCCAAAATGTTCCTTGTTGCATCTTCCTCTATGCATTCACAGTGAATATTAGTATTGGAGATTGTAGGAGTATACAATTTTCTCACCCCTGTCATGAAACCTTCTTGGTTAATATATCTATAAGGGGCTACCCCCATTCTGCACCCCTCCAACCACTGGCCCACTGCATCAATAGCACCTTTTCCAATTGTAAAATTAAAAATCATGAACTGCCTAGGGGTCAAAGTCCCCTTCTTGTGTGGTGCAAAATGCTCATTGTCTATCAACAATAGCTGCCATATAAACTCCATTGTAGCCACTCTTTCTGGTACATAGTAAGGTAAGAGATGAGGTGTGTGAACACACCCATATACCCTGATAATAGTATAATTTTCTTCCAAGAAGAAATCACCCCAATTATGTTTTCCCTCCCACTTATCAGTGTAGTCACATGGCCTAAGTAGTTGCATAATATTTAGTGGGACCCTTGTTCTACTGATGCCTAGACATTGTACTATTGGATATACAATACAATTCTGAAAAGCACAATAATCACAATTCTTAGACGTGTAATTCCAAACCCTCACCCAAAATTGGATAGGATTTGGTCCTTCCTGGTAAAACCTCTAAGGGGCCAAATTGTCCACATCCATGATTACAAAATTCAAATGCAACAAGAGATGCATAAGGATGGAGTAGTGTAAGAACTTGGGCTCCTTCTCCTTTGGATCTTTCATCTTCTTCTAAGTGGCAATGAAACCCTCATGCATCTCATCAATGATATGCTGTATGTAATCATAACTAGTGTTAGAGTTAACCTCTTGTAGATCCATCACCATCATCAAAATGCCAGCATTGATCTTCTCTGCTTCACCATCTATCCCTAGCACTCTAGATGGGGCATAGGAAACATAGTTAATGTAGAAGTGTAGATCCTTATAGTAATATGGGATTTTCCCAGACATAGGATCTAAATACTTCCTCACCTCCTTCAGCATATGTTTCTGCAACTGGCCTCTAGAAATACCAGGCTTCAAACTATATCTCTGTGTCTGCTTTGTCATGTCAATTCTAGTAGACATAGTGCTATATAGCCCAAAAGCTTTCATGAATGAATTTCTGTTTAGTATCAGTAGGGTGGTGCCATCATTCCTTTTGATTTTTTTGGACAAAATATCATAATGACTGGAAAGATCTAGGAACAAGTCTACATCTACGTAGACATTAGGAACAATTAATCTAGCTAAACCATAAGTCCAAGGGTTTGACACTGGGATAGCCTTATCAAAATTCTTGTAAAAGTAATTGAAAAGTGAAAAACCTGTTGTTCCCAGAGTGTCAGCATCTCGTATATCATGATAATCATCTATGAGCACATTGGCATTTGCTCTTTTGTTTTGAGTCAAACTAGGAAGCAGTCTAAGGAATTCATCATAATAATTTGTTTTTCCCTTCGCCTCCTCCTCTGCCTTTTCACTTCCACCACTGGTCGAAGCTACATTGACCTCTCTTCTCATGTTTACCATGCCTCAATCTCCTCTTCTTTACCGATATTGAAACAAATCTATCTCTGAGATTCACTTACTTCCCTATGCACAATTCTCTGGAAATAATGAGTTTTAAGCAATGGAAAACCCTGCAATTCCCTGATTTTTCTCTCTTTCAGAATACTTAGCTCTTCTCTGTTTTGAAATTCTAAAAGCAAGATGAATGAAATTGATACACCATCAGCTCCTTATAGTAACTGTTTAAAGTACACAGCTCATGGTTTGGAAGACATCAATTCTGTCTTTAATTCAACATACTGCGAACTTGATTGAAAACCTAGCCGTAGTTCCATGAGCGTGATAGGAAATCAAATTCATAAAACTGAATCCTTGAAAAAATCTTATAGAATTCAAATGAGCTGACATGTCTTCATATGATTGGCTAACTGTCATACATCTCAGCTACCCTTTTTTTTATAGTAATCAAAATCTAAGCCTGTCATTGGTCGATGAGTGATTCACACTGTCATATCTGATACTGCCGCGTTTTCTTAAAATTTGGTATTAGGCGACCACGCGACTACATATAATTTCTCTGTTGCTGACCCCAGTCTTTAACCCATGATTTCTCTAGAGACATAGCGACTACACAACTTTTCTTACCTTTGTTAACCAAATTTATCATTTGGCGATCGCGCGATAATGAAGAAATCAAAGTCGCCAATGGTAAGCACTAACCCACATCCTTTTCAGAGACTAAGTGACTAACCGTCACTTTTAGCTTTCACGGTTATCTCTGAGTCGCCAAATGTTTTCTTTCCTTTGCAAGACCCCGTGACTGCCCTTAGTTTCCCGGTCACAAAATGAAAATTTTGAGTGTCAAAACCTTTCGAGACAACGCAACAGGTACTATGCCCTTTATTTCATTTGACGACTTCGCGACATACCCTTAACCACTGAGTCACGAGGACTTTTCCTTTTGGACTCTTTTGTTCTCAGACTTTGCGACCACCATAGGATTTTTTAATGACTTCATTTAACGGCTGTCGTGCAATCGCCAAGTAATCCATTATACCTTTAAAATCTTCTGAGACCTTGCGACAAATAGAAGCCCTTAATGAGTCTCATAGTCGCTGAATAAGTTTTTACCTTTTGACTATCATGCAATAAGTCTTTGAAATCCACTTACCTTTTGACACATGTCTCATCACATAATGGAAAGCTGAGTCATCTCCTAAATCTAGTGACAACCCAACTATGCTTTTATCCCAAACCGTATATGGTTAGTCGCAAAGTCTCAAAAACTTTCACTTTACTGGCATCCTTTTTGGAGACCATGCGACTAAGCTTTTGCACAACTTTCTTAACCTTAGTCCATTTAGCGATTATGTGACATAAAGAGATCGCGATGTCTTGTGATAATCCCTTAACTGCTGATAATTTCCTATGACATCATGACTTATATGTGGGTCCCTTCTTATACTGTTGGCCTATTTACTGATCCCGCGACTACGCGATACAAACCAAATCGCGAAGTCTGGAAATGCCAAAGGAATATTCTAAATTTGAGCGAGACTACGCGACACAAGCTAATCGCCAAGTCTGGGAGAAAAAAGGAATATGCCTTTCAAGTTATGCGACTAGGCGATCAGAATATAACACATGACTTAAGTGAAACAAAAAGGTAACAACGAAACATAAGCGAAAAAGACCTTAGGGTTTCTTTTCAATTTGGAACACCAAACAAGACCTAGGGTTTCAAGGTTTTTGCACATTCTCATAGATTTAGACTTGAAAACCTGAAAACTTTGACAGGGATAAGGCATAAGGACTGAGAGACTTCTATTTTAAACATGAAAATAGAGGGAGAAGACCACAAAAATTAGGGAAACAAGCCAAAACTGGGAATACAACCAACAGGACCACTTACCACTTTAGTTGCCTTGTCTCCTTTATTTCTCAATTTATTCACAAAATTTTCTAAATTAGTTGCCTCTTATTTGTCATCATCCTTGAATCCTTTATATGTCCCTTTCCCTTCTTCCTTAACTCTTTTCCTAGTGTCTTTCTCTGGTTTAACATATTTGGATGGTGTAGCATTCAGTGTAGATGGTTTTGGTGTTTTTGAGTTAGTTTCAGACTTCTTCTCCAATGGAATAATAGAGTATTTTACTGAGCTCCTTGTTTGTCTATCTGTGGATGATAATGAAAAAGGTATATACATAGTGTGTGTATATTATGTACCTGATAAGAGAGACACAACACATCAATAAGTCATTGCATTAGTTCAAAAAGGTTAGATAAGCATGTAAAACCAACTAATATCAACCTATTGCCTTCTAACTAAGAAGAGTGTGATTAGTAACATAAAAGCCCTCAGTTTATGCTACCATCAGTGACATATATGACCTAGCATGAAAGATTTTAGTTTAAAACAAGCTAAATGATGAGAAAAGATGCAATCTAGCTCTAAGAATGGAAATAAGAACAATGTAAAAGAATGAATTATGAAGTGAAATATGAGTTCTAAGATTAACCTAACATCATAACAATGCATTTACAATATAATGTGAAGGCTATTTGCTCTCAAAAATGACTTTTATTTATAGAAGAATGAGAGAGAGAGAGGGGAGACAAGGTGGATTATGAGTTGAGGGACTCATTAATGGTGGTGTAAGAACCATTAATGCCTTGAGCATTAATAAGGCATGGAGGATATATAGGCTTAAGGCATCTTCTTTAATAAGGCATTAATGAAAGCCTTAAAGAAGCAAGGGAAGGGTGTAAGAGGGTGGCTTGAAAAGGTGGACTTGAGAAAGTCATGCTTGAGAAAGTGGACTTTCTCAAGTGGGTTGAGTTGCTAATCATTCCTTAATGGAATGTGACAACATTAGGAAGTGGGTTAGGGTAGAATTAGGATTAGGATTAGATTAGCAAGGGTGGATGGGTTGAGAAGGGTTAGAACCCAGGGTAGAAGTGGTTGAGATAGGTTAGGTTGGGGTTTATGAGAATATTAATTAAATGAATTAAACTTATTTAATTCATTTAAAAATATAGAGATTAATTATTTAAACAATTTAATTGCTTTTTAATAATTAGGGGACTATAGCCATTTTAATTATATTAAATAGGCTAGGGGAATGGGTTATTTTGCAAGTGGGTAATTGATTTAGGGTTTTATTTAATTCCTTTATAATTAAATACTATAGCCATATTTGATTGTGATATGATTTAAATGGTTTGAATGGATTTGAATTGTATGGCTATAATAGTTAATATAAATTAGTGATAAAAATCACCTAGGACATTAAATAGATTTGAAGAATTATGCCAAGCAGTAACAAGGTCGTTTGGACATAATCGAGGGTATGATCAAACTTAAGGCAAATAGGGTCCATAGTTGGAATAGACCAAATTCAGTTGGTTACATTTGCCCCTCTTTGAATTGATGTGCGAGCAGCACACTGATTCAAAGAAAGTTTTTGATTTTGACTTTAGAAAGATTGAGAATCCCGTTCTTGGTTGTCGAACAAAATGTTGATGAGATCAGTCTGGCACTTGATCGAACCAAATTGATAGAATTGATTTTGAACTTGCTTGTCATCCAAAGATCAAATAAAATATTTTAAAGATATCAATTATGAACTTGGTTGTTGTCCAAAAATTGATAATACTGATTCTGAACTTGGTTGTCATCTAAAAAGTTAGTACGAAGCTTCCAGGAGCTTAAAAAAATATTTTAAAATGAGGAAACATGAGATATCCAGCTCATGAGAACCAAAGCTTTCTATCCTACAGTTCTGACTTTAGTCAAGGAAATTGTTATGCCCCTAGTTTGTTTGATAACGAAGTCATTTTGATGCTGTTTTGAGTAAAAATTTAATTGATGATAGTGTGATCATGCCCCCTCGGGAATGAAATCGAAGGAAAAGAATAAAATCCCTTAGTTTGAAAGAACATAACACTTACAAGAAGCGGTTAGGACAAGAAAGAATGGAAGAGAAGAAGTGAACAGAAGGTGGGTTTAAAAATAAACGCAAGATTACCAAGTTAATTACTTGAAAATGTGAGTGATAAGACTGATAAAATGATGTTAGACCAAGATGTATGATAAAATGTGTAGTATTGAGCGATGTTTGGAACAAAATGGAGCAAATCTGTAATTTTCAAAATTATCACAAAAATGACACTGTGCTACTGAAAACATCTTAGGCACCTTCGATTTGGTTCCCGATTGATCAGAAAGAGAACATAAATGAAGTTGTAGTTGTTTGGGAGGGGTTTCAAAACTCTAAAATGTCTCAAAAGACCCATATAAGCCTCCAAAATTACCATTTCACTATTCATTTTCACTTCCCTCCATAGTAAATCAGAGAGCTCTGTAGAGAAGATGGTAGTCCCTATGAGGAAGCACCATTTTGAGATGAGCCATCGACATCAGTGTCTAGCCGACTACCCACCGTCGATAAGTGCTTGATAAACTACCCTGTGAATTTTGCAAATTTCAAATTCATGTATTTTTGTAGTAGTTATAGCCCTTGCAATTTAAAATCGCATCTGGGATTCTAGATTGCAACCTGTGAATCCCGTGTTGCATCTGGTTTTTCCTGGATGGCATCCAATTTTTTTGGATTCCTACATCGCAAATGGTATTTCCCAGATCACATCTAGTTCCATTGTTTTTGCTATGTTTTTAGGAAAATCCATCAGTGTGTCACACCTGGGGTGCTTAGGATCACACCCCACATTTAGGATCACATCCCATATTTCAGGGATCACATCCTGTAAATGCAGTCGCATCTTGTATTTCTAGGATCACATCCTTCTATTTCAGAATCATATCTGGTCAAAAGAATTAGAATTTCAATTTTTCTGATCCGTTTCCATCCTACAAACTTGGAATTTCTTAGCTGATTAGGAGTCTACCTCTTTGTAGATAGGATACTGATGTATTGTCATTTTTGGCTAAAATAGGCCCAAATTGAGGTAGTCACTTTTTGCGGCACTTACCCTACATGTGTACTTGCATTGTTTGGCCAATTTTCAGATGATGAGAAGACAACTATGATCTGATGCAGATTACATTCCTTGATAGGTTTACCTTAGATCAGGGTAAACTATGGGTTGTTGATAGCTCTTGCTAAGAGATGGCACTCAGAGCACAACACTTTCCATTTACTAACTGGAGAGATCACCGTGACTCTGGAGGACATCTGGAGGATACTACACGTGCCAATGATAAGACTGGAGGTATTCTTTGAGTCAAGAGCTAGCGTTGCTATTCGTGCAACACACAGATTTTTCTAGGATGATACTATTGATCGGAGATATCTGTCATGGGACTACATGGCTGATCACTATGATCGGTTATCTATTTATAAATTAGGTCTGGTAGGCGGCATCCTCATGCTAGATAGGGGCCATCATGGATTTATGGTCGGTTGGGTGAGTATGATAGAGTAGATGGTCATCCACCATCGGTGATTTTCTTGGGGTAGCTTTATCTTAGCTCACATGTACAGAGAGCTACATGAGATAGTATACCATTATACTTGTAGTATGACTATGGGTATCCTTATTCTTCAGATTTGGGCCTGGGAGCACATCCCTGTTACACGGCCGATTGTAGATAGACAGTGAGCACCTGAGCATCCTTACACATACATGTATGCAGGCCTTCTTCAATAGCCCCATCTGGGAAAGATTGAGTACTGGCACCATTTATTTGATGATATGACAGAGGTCATTTGGCGACCATACTTAGATTATGAGGTGTGGACCTCAAATGCCTGGTAGGTGCCTTACTTGTGCCAGAGCCGATATCTTATTGGCAGGACTAGGTATGTTATAGAGTGGTTCATCATTATCAGAGTGCTGAGGCAGTATGGACAAAGACATGGCAGGACAGAGGACATTACTGTATACGCCCGAACCAGAGATGAGACATCATTATGGGGTGCACAGTTGACATATGAGATAGCCCACCAGGATATCTGGGACATGGTGGCAGTAGAGTGGGATCTCCAGCCCAATGTAGAGGATGCAAGTGTGTCCGATGGTTATGCTGCTGAGAGGCTTCAGTACCCCTTCCCTCGGTTCACTGTTCCTGAGGAGATCATTCCTCGCATAGAGGAGCCTTTAGATTATGATCCTGATGATTGACTAGCGAGGGGTAGGGGAGGTGCATAGAGATACAAGGCTCCCAGCAGACATGGAGGCCATGGTGGTGGTAGGGATGGAGGTAGAGATGGTAGGCATCCTCCTCCCAATGATGGTCTTGATGAAGATGATAGAGGAGGAGGTTGTGAGGTAGTGGATACAGGTGTAGCCAGTGGCAGTGGAGAGGGTCGGCGTACCCAATTCATATTTGTAGCACCTTAGAGAGATCCTAGTCCATTCCTTACTAGGGACCAGCAGAGACAGAGACAGTAGGGATTACAGGATAGACCGTAGGATAGAGGACAGGGTAGGTCCTAGGAGTAGGATGCAGGCAGAGACGGAGATCCTCTGTCCAGATGTGAGTAGGAGAGGGAGAAGCTTCGAGATAGGATTACATCATTGGAGGCTAGAGTGACTACTACTGATGCCTTACTGGCGAATAGGGATATACAGCTAGAGCGGCTGAGAGCAGAGAGAGATGCACAGGCCTGAACAATGGTCCATCAGGGATAGAGGGCTACATACTATTATGCCTTGTATCATGCGGTAGTTCCAGAGGGTCAGAGAGCAGCTTCATTCTCTTGAGTGACTCAGCAGTCAGAGGGGGCCATGCCTCCTCCAGTAGCTCCTTTTTTACCACCTCCTCCTCCTCCTCCTGATCAGGGAGAGGGGGCAAGACAGAGTTGACATTTTGTATCATTTTTATGACATGTATATCTTTGAGATCATATTTGTATATTTGGAGCCTGCTGAGATCCCCTCTTTTGTATGTCTGGATCCTTCTGAGATCCATTTTTGTAGATGACATTCATACATGTATATCTAATTCATTTTGGCTCACTGATACACTGATACTCTTTATGCATACTATTCCATATTTGATCTGTACCATGTTATGATGAAATATATCTGATGCAGCTTCTTGATTCTGACATATTTCATGAGTTCTTTTTGCTTTCATAGAGGTCGTAAATGTATCTTTGAACATGTGATGATATCTTGGTCTCTTGATGAGTTAGTTTTTAGATGATAACATCATTTTATGATTAGATGTGATGAGTTATTACTGATATAAATGTGTTAAATGATACTTATGTGAAAATGAAAATGTATGTTTCTTTTGATTTTTCAGTTAGGCCAAATAGATGTATGGATGCACTTTAGGATGAAAAAGTAAAAATGCAATACATGGATGCTTTATTTTTGTATTTTCCTATTTCTTTCCTTTTCAATGAATGCAAAACGTATGATATGGATGTGCAATGATATTTGATATCAGTAATATGGATGATGTAATTAACTTGATTTTAGAAGAAGATAGAAATCATTTTTGAGCACAAAAATTCCTTATGTTGTTATTTCTATATGCACCATGCAAGCTCTAAATGCAGCTATATGCAGACTCTTAGGACTTGTCACTGATTAACAAATATTGCAACATTTTTATCATCATTGGGCTTTTTTGAAATGGATACCATCAAATAATACAACCATCACTAATACCCACTGATATTATGAAATTATGAATACTATGTTTTATTGAAATGTTGGAAATAGACATAGGCATCAAGGCATAGGAGCCAGGATAACAAAATAGTCACCTTCCTTTTAATATACCAGATTCTTATTAAGGCAAGATATTGGACCCACAATGACCTTGAAAATTCATATCCTTGGGTACATTATGATTCATATACCTTAGTGAGAATCTGGATCAGAAAATAGACAAGGAAATTGTTTCAAACTCGCTGTAGTTTACACATAACAAAGATTGAGATATATGCGGCTATCCACCCATAGTCGCAGCTCTTACCATAAACATCCAAGTTAGGTGAAATTTCTAAGATCATTTGGAACAATCACCATACACAAAAAATAAAGAAAATATTATGCCCCCTATCCTTGTGACTCTGTCTTTGCGCAGACGTCATTGAGAAACTAAGAAGACATAATAAATTATCAATTGAGAATCAATCAAATAAAATTTATAATTACTTAGATGCCCCTAGTTGAAAACATCATCAGGACAAAATAGAATCATAATCAAACCAATAGAAAACTGTGTGTTTAAGTAGTACTTGTTCATTCATATGTCAAACACAGTAAAGATTCATCAATCAAAAAATTGTAATACAAGAAATATGGTGTTCCATGTTTGTGCATTGATTAGGATAATTTGTTCATGTTTGCAATCCAATATAGCCTTGTAGGACCTCTATTAATGTAAATGTCATGTCCAATGTTTTGAAAAGACACCCTTGTTTTGAAAAGTGACATTGTTTTGCATGTATCAAGAAACATTGTGTCCGTGAGGCAAACCATCCTAGAGCAACCTAGCAACCATGAATGACTATGCCAGCAAAGATGCCCCTAGTGTAGAATGACTTATTCCTAAGACATAAAGATAGATAAATCCCAAGCGAGGACAAGATAGTCATTTAGGAAGATGAAGTCAGTGTACAAGCACAGGAAAAATTATGAAGGCCTAGTATCAGTAGTGCATTGATAGATGGAGCACAGAACACAAGTGATGCCTAATTGCCAAGTTTTCACCACTTGAAAAGACCTTTTTCTTTCTTTTTCTTTTTGCTACCAAGATGCCTGTTTTACCAGGTGCTCATCAAGGCACTTTTCTCTTTTTTAATTTTTTTTCTATTTTTGATTTTTTTGAATGTTTTTGTAGTATCAAGGTGCCTGTTTACTAGGTTTTCACCAAGGATACCCTTTTTGTAGGACCTTTTCCACTATTGTTGGATTTCTTCAGGATCAATTTTCTGAATGTTTTTGGTATTTTGCAAGAACTATTTGATGTACAGGCTTGGCTAGCTGAACATTAAGCGTAGAACTGCTTCAAATGTAGAGTGTTGATAGGATCTGGAATAATGTCTCCCTTAGGTGTAGCTAACTGATAAGCTCCAGTCCCAAAAGTAGCAGTGATAACATAAGGTCCCAGCCAGTTAGGTTCAAACTTTCCTTTTTGTTCCCTATTAGGATATTTTTTAGGATTCTCCTTGAGGACGAGATATCCTACTTCAAATTTGTGTGGTTTGACCTTTTTATTGTAACCTTTGGACATACGTGCTTGATACACTTTGAGATGATTGAACGCTTGTTGCCTGCGCTCATCTAGTAGGTCTAAAGAATTCACCCTATCTATGCGGTACTGCTTGTCAGTAACAAGACCTTGTAAAGATATCGGCAAAGATGGGATTTCAACCTCAATAGGTAGTACTACCTTAGTGCCATAGACTAGAGCAAATGGCGTGGCTCTAGTTGGTGTTCTTATGCTTGTTTTGTAGGCCCATAGTGCCAGATTTAGTTGTAGATGCCAGTCTTTGCCAGAATTGCTTACAGTTCTGTGTAGAATCTTGAGAATATTTTTGTTTGATGCCTCAGCCTGTCCATTACCTTAAGGATAATAGATTGAGGAGAAATGTTGAGTAATATGAAATTGTTCACAAAGGTCATGAATGTCTTGATTTTTAAATTGGCCCCCATTGTCTGTCACAATTGAAGAGGGTATCCCATATCTATAAATAATGTAGTTCATAATGAACATAGCCACCTGTTTGCCACTGGCTTTGATTAGTGGCATGGCTTCGACCCACTTTGTGAAATACTCAGTGACCGTAATGATAAACTTGTGTCCATTTGAAGAGTTGGGATATATTTGTCCAACCAAGTCAAAGGCCCATTGCTGAAATGGCCAATGTGTTATGAAAGGTATAAGTTCTCTGGCAGGAGCATGGATAATGTTTCCATGTGTCTGGCATTTAAGACATGCTTTTGAAAATTGAATAGCATCTCTCTCCATGGTAGGCAAATAATAGCCTACTCTGAGAAATTTCTTGGCTAATGAAAAGCCGTTTGAGTGTGATCCACATACACCTTCGTGGACATCTTTTAATGCTAGATTGGACTCTTCAAGTTCTAGACATGGAAGAAGTGTATTGTCGAGACCGCGTCGATATAGGTTGTTAGTTACAAGGATGTAATGTGATGCTATCCTAATCAAGGATCTTTTCTCATTTCTAGATAGATTCGCAGGAATGGTTTGGTCAGAAAGGTAAGCAATGATACTGGCATACCGAGATTGATATGGGGTATTTAAGGTACATATTACCTGGTATTCAGGGGTATCAAAGGTAGGATAGGATATTTCTTCCACCAAGAATTCATAGCAGAATTGATGCTCCTCTAGTTGTAACATGGATGCCAAGGTAGCCATAGCACCCACAGCTTTGTTCTCTGATCTTGGTATCTATTGGAATGTGACGAAGACAAAGTACTTCTTCAGATCATCAACTAGTTGCTTGTAGGGCATCAAATTTTCATATTTTGTTTGATACTCCCCATTGAATTGATTGATAATTAGTTCAGAGTCACCATACACATGTAACTCTATGAGCTTCCATTCCATAGCTAGCTTGAGGCCTTTGACCAATGCTTCATACTCTGAGATATTGTTGGTACATGGAAACATTAATTTGTAAGATTTGGGAATCTTGTATCCTTGTGGAGTTATGAAGAGGACCCCTGCTCTAGACCCTCATTGAGTGAATGAACCATCAAAGTACATCTTCCAGGGATGTTAAGTGAGATGCATGATTGTTTCATCAGGGAATTCAATTAGTAAAGTCTCATCATCCTGGAGTGGTGAATCAGCCAATTGATCTACAAGTATATGTCCTTTGATAGCTCTCCATTCTACATATTCAATGTCAAACTCACTAAGAATTAGGACCCATTTTTCCATACGTCCTATTAATACTATCTTTCTCAAAAGATACTTTAGAGGATCAATCTTAGGAATGAGCTTCACTGTATGAGAGAGCATGTAGTGTCTCAATTTTTGTGATGCGAAGATGACTACTAAGCATGCTTTTTCAATAATGCTATAATTGAGCTCATAAGTGACTAGTGTTCTACTAATGTAGTAGATAGCTTGTTCCGTCTTTGTTTCATCTTCTTGTGCCAATAATAATCCTAGGGATGTAGCCATAGCTTAAATGTATAGGAGTAAGGGTTTTCCATGAATAGGCACCATAAGAATATGTGGAGCAGCTAGGTACCCCTTCAATTCTCTGAAGTTTGCTTCACAGTGTTCATCCCGTTTGAAGGTAACCCCTGTATGTAGTAGTTTAGTAAAGGGTTGATGAATCTCCTAATAGACTAAAGTCTCTCTTGTAGTGTCCTCATTTTATTGATGTTACATAGAGGAGCCATCTCTAGAATAGCCTTTACCTTTGCAGGATCTTCCTCGATTCCCTTGACGAATACTATGAATTCTAGGAGCTTCCCTGATTGGACCCCAAAGGCACATTTCTTCAGATTGAGCCTGAGTTGGAACTATTCCATTTGATCCAATATCTTTCTTAGGTCAGCAATGTGAGTACCTCTCTCCTTAGATTTAGCCAATGTGTCATCTACATAGTCCTCCATGTTCTTGTGCATCATGTCATGGAATATTATTGTCATAGCTCTTTGATATGGTGCCCCGACATTCTTTAACCTGAAAGGCATGAAATTCCAGCAAAAGGTGCCCCATGCACATGTGAATGTGGTTTTCTCTTGATCCTCAAGGGTGATCTTGATTTTATTATAGCCCAAGAATCCATCCATTAATGAATACATCTAAAAGCCTGCTGTAAGATCTATGATCATGTCAATGTTTGGTAGAGGAAAGCCATCTTTCAGACATGCTTTGTTTAGGTCTTTGAAGTCCATACAGATCCTGATAGGTTTATCAAATTTAGAAATAGGGAGCACATTGGAGATCCACCTGCATAGGCAATGACTCGAATAAATCTAGCTTTCAACAACTTTTCTAGCTCTGCTTTTACCAATAATGCAGCATGAGGATTCATTTTTCTAAGTTTTTGTTTTACGGGCTTGATCCCAGGATGTATAGACAAGTGGCGCATGATGAGATTAGGATCTAGCCCTAGCATATCAGTATAAGACCATGCAAAGTTAACCTTCTTCTCTTTCAGGAACTCTGTAAATTGTACCTTCTCTTCTTTCGATAAAGATTGTGCTAGATGAACTATTTGAGGATCATCAACAGTGCCCAAGTTTACTAGCTGTGTTGGTTCAATCAATACTAAAGATCTTTCCTAAAAGTGTTTTGGGAGGATATCAAGAGTCTCATCCTTTGGTGCCTTGGAAAGGTTTTCACATTGGATACATCTTTTTTCTTTACTATTTTGGGATCTGATACTTCCATAGAGTGGTTTTCACCATCAATCCGCTTTTTCTTTTCATTTTTTAGTTTGTGACTAAGAAACTTGATATCCTCCTGTGACATGTTCTCACTCCTTGCATTGGTGGAAGAAGGGTAAGGTTCACAAGAATTGAGATAAAAAGCTAGGGAGTGGTCATTGGAAAATTTGAGGATAGGAGTAGGATTTGTTTCAGTCCACTCAATTAGGTCGAGAAATACCAATGTTAGGGAGTCAGATTCTGAGAAGGACAACATCGTGTTAGCATCAAGACCATTGACAGACATGACATAGTTTGTTAAGTTAATTTCTTTGATATTTAGATCAATAAGAGTAAGATCGCCGTTAGGAGGGTCATTATTATTCATATGTGGATTGAACTCTAGCGACTTGTCAGTAGAAATCTCATCATCATTTCTCTTTAAATGCAGGTTTCTTGCTTGTGGCCTATGAAATTATTCTAGACGTATGAATTCACCAGTGTCTCCATCAATGATCAGGGGAAGGAACTCTTCTTCTACTTCAGGAGGATCAGTATCATTGAGAGGAGCATCAGATCATTTGCTAGGAGCTGAGGGAGCTACACACATGTGAATTGTATCTATTCCAATATCTTCAGAGGCGATAGATAGCCGATCCCATTCATAGTCATGATAATCTGTGACATCATCATTAGATCTGTTTAAGTACTCAGCAATGGTTATTTGATGTACTCAGTTATCTTCTTGTAGATCAAAGTGGGGTAGATCAAGGACATGTGAAATTGTGACTAATTTCCCCCAGTTAGGATGTAGATTTTGTGGTTAGGGTATCTCTTGAGTGATTGTTGCTATGGTGTCTCCTACCCCTTGAATGGGAGGTTGTGATAGTAAAGGAGTGTGAAGATCCTGTGGTACCTCAAAGCTAGGTACATAGCGTTCTCCTTGGTAGTTGGGGTCTTGTGCACCAACATGTAACAATCTTTCATAAGACCATTGCTCTAGTTCATCTATTTAATCATCCCTTTATTTGAGTGTGGACTCTCTATTGGAGTGGGTTTATCAGTTTTAGTATTATAACCAAGTCCTATTTTATCTCTGGTATTCTGAAACTCCATGGGAATTTGTTCAATGAGCCCTCGTCCTATGTCATTTAGAAGTCCTTTTCCTTTGTATCCCATTTGTGTGAGGAAATCACATCCCTTTCCATACTATTCTGGGGATATTTTCACATGTTTGACCTTAGATTCCACTGGTTCTCCTTTGTAAAGCCAGTCTAGGACTGCCTATTCTTCTGTGTTATCTGAAGAAGATGTGGATGCCTTTATCATGCCAATTTCTTTGTGTACTTCTGGCTCTTTGGATGCTGCAAGTGTGAATGTCGAGGAAGGCTTTCCATAAGATCTCGGTGATAACGAAAGTTCTATTAATGAAGGATTTAGGTCTAGCTTGTACTCTCCCATACCTGTCTCTTCAAGTTTCAAGGTTTTGCTAAAACTCTTCATAACCATGTCCTTGGTAGTTTTAGGAGAAACTACATCCATAGATTCTTTGTCATGGGGGATCATCCTACCAGCTTTGATATTATTGCAAGTGTAGTTAGCATCTGCAGGAATCGTCACTTCCACCCCATTATGTGGGAATTTTATGCATTGGTGATAAGTAGATGGCATAGCTTGCATCTCATGAATCCATGGTCTGCCTAGTAGAATATTTTAGGCCAATGGTAAATCTAGAACTTGACATATGACGTTCCTCTCAATTGGTCTGACTCTAATTGGTAGGGCAATAAAATCTCTGGAGGATCTTTCTTCCTCATCATAAGCTTTGATGGTTATCTTTTTTTGAGTGTCAATTGTTTGTTCTTAGAGACCTAGTCTTCTGATTAGATCCAATGTATAGATATTCAATCCTGTGCCTCTATCTATCAATACACATCTAACGCAGGATTTATGAATAAGGAATTCGATATGGAGGGGTTGATTATGTGGATGGGTCAATGACTTGTCATCCTCTTCAGAAAAGTAGAGGCAGTGTGGTGTTGAGATGTGATTGACTATCACTTGAAACTTGTCTATATCAATATCTTTTGGAACATTAGTAGCATGTAGGGCTTGTTCTAGGATTTCCCTATGTATTATGGATATCTTGAGAAACTCAAAAATGGAAATTTTAGCAGAGGTTCATTGCAATTGGTCTACCAAGTCATATCTTGTTCCAGGGATAGTGACCATGTTTCTTGCTGCTGGTTTAGGAATAGTTACAATAAGAACCTTGGATGTTGACGTTGATGTCAGTTTTGGAGGTCCTTTGATTGTAACCCATGCTTGGATCCGTGTTATAGTATTTGAGTGGGATGAGACACCTTTAATCATGATCACATTGATGGATTTAGTTTTAATGTCAAGCATATTAATCACATTGTCATTCTTAGAATAGGTGTAGTTTACCTCATTACCCTTCCCTCTGGATGTTTCTCCTTGATTGTAATTAGGAAAGGGTTTGTTGAATGCTGTATGATCCTCATTGGTAGTATGTTCGTCTACTTTGATCTTACCTCCTTCGATGAGGTCTTGGATGACATGCTTAAGTTTGAGAAAATTATTAGTTTTGTGTCCTTTGTTTCTGTGGAAGACACAATAGGAATTATCATCCCACCACCTAGGTTTGACCATTGGTTCCCACGGTTTAGAATTGGGAATCATAAGAACTTTGTTATCCAACAATGTTTTTAGAACAATCTCAAGAGGTTCCCCCAAAGGAGTGAATGTTCTTTGTGGTTTCGAAGTCCATGTTCATTCCTTGTTGTTATCATTGTTTGCTTTGGGGATGGGAGGTGTGACCTTAGCATCTTTGCTTTCTTGTATGCCATTGGTTAGATTAAATGCATGAGGTTTAGGATTAATGTTAGAGGCGTCAACTACTCTGTCATTAACAACATTATTGTTTTGCTTCCACCATTTAGGCTTGAGTTGGAGGTGTTGGTCTTGTTTTCAGTTTAGAGGGTGATCTCTCCCCTTTTGACCATGACGTCCTCAATACAGAGGGCATTTTTAATCATTCTATCGAAGCTAGGAGAGTCTTGCATTTGTAGAACATAGTTCAATTCAGGCACTAAATTATTAACGAAGATTTCCATCTTCTTCGTTTTAGGAATGGCCCTTGAATATCATGCAAAAATCATCCTCCATCTTTGTAGGAAGTGTGTAAATGACTCACCAGTTTTCTGTTTGGTATTGCATAGGTCCATCATAGTCACATCATGTTGGATGTTTTAGGAGTAATGTTGAATAAAGCGTTGAATCAGTTCTTCAAATGTTTTGACCTTAGGGTTTAGTTTTGAGAACCACTCCATGGAATTACCTCCTAGACTTCCTGGAAATAGTCGCATGAGGTATGTAGGTTTGTGCATGTACTCGATGCTCAGAGCACGAAATTCCCTAACATGATTGTGTGGGTCAGTTTCTCCCATGTACTTTTCATACTTTAGTCTTGACACATTGGGAGGAAATAGGACCATAGTGATACTCTTGTCAAAAGGAAATGGAAAAATGGCATCCAAAGAGTATTTTGTTTTAGGTTTCTCCTTCTCCTATTTGAGATTTGTGAGCTCCATTTGCATTAGATTAAGCTGTTTGGTGAGAATAGATATTGGGTTTGGTACTTCATTTTCCTTGAGGCTTTCTACATCATAATCGTTGGGTAATTTGACACCTGTGGATGCTAGATGGATGAAGTATTTTTCTTTATTGTCATTAATTATCCATTCCAATAGCTTGTGGATCTGTTTACTTTGTTTGAGTTTTTTGTATTCATCTTTAGGGATCTCCTCTTCACTGTCTGATTCGAATGGGCCATGTTCAGATTTGGGTCTTTCCTCCTCATCTATGTCTTTAGGGTTTTGGTGTTTGCCATCATTATAATCCTTAAAAGCCTCACTCCATCTGCGAGTATCGCTATCCATTTGAGGGGAATCTAGATCGAGAAGGGAACTACGAGAATTTTCTCCTTGAAAGTGTGGTGTCTTAGGAGGTACTTTTGATCCTTTAGTTGTGTACTTGCTGTGTCTTGTGTTAACCATGAAATTGTTTCTCAACTTTGTTAACGTTTCCCAATAGTGCAAGTAGGGATTTCAGATCATTCAAGTGGGTGTGTCTAGGTAAAAGTAACTATTTGTTGTTGGTGGATGTAAATGATTCTAGTGTCAGAGGGTTAGAATGCCCTGATAGTGAGTTGGGAACCAAGTTGTTGGTAGAAAGTGGGTAGACCACACGTATTGAACTGATCATGAAAGACTGACTAAGAATGCAAGGTGGATATTTTGAAAGTGTTTTGAAAATACGACAGGGAGACCAGAAGAGACAACAAGAACTAGCTAAAGATCTAAAAGGGTATCCTAGTCAACTAAGACTTTCTAATAAAAGCTTCTACAAGTGCCCATTGCCCTGAATACGAGCTCCCAGATGCAAGCCTCTGATGGTACCAAATGCGAGCCTAGAATCTGGATGCAACTGTGTGCTGACTAAATGCGATCTAGAATACCAAATGCAATTCTAAACGCTACATGCAACTTGGGAAATATAGGATATGATCTTATGATGTCTTTGTCAGTTTTGATCAGTTCTAAAAAGTTTGTTTTTGAAGTGCGTGAAGTTGCTTGTTTCCAGATTGCATTAAGAGGTTGCGTAAGGTGCAAAAAAAAAACACTTGTACTCTAGGGTTTGAAATTTGTTGATTGTTTTGAGGAGCTTATCTTTTTAATGATGTTTTGAACACATCAAACAGTTTTGCATTGTTAGGAGGGTGAAATAAACAGTCATCTTTCTCTATTCTCTAGGTGGAGGATGAAAATCTTTGCTCGTTGACTCAGGTACACACTCAAATGCTAATCAGAATACAACCATCACCAAGCACGCAATGGCTCCAGTCATGATGTTGTATTAGCCAACTCCAAATGCAAGTGAGGGCACAATATGATGAGTGTCTTGGGGCAATTAATTTTTTCCTTGCACAAAGATTATCACCCTTTCGAGGATGAATTAGGAGTTCTTTCAGTTGAAGTTGTTGTAGATTATTGGGCAATCCGTTCAAAACTTTCCCCCATAGAATTGCACAAGGAAAAATTCAGGTGTATAGCCCTATGAGTACCCAAATATATGTAGTCTCACAAGCAAGATTCAAGCGGCTCTACTCTACATATACCCAGATATGTTCAAGGAATGATGTCAAAATTCCAAGAAAAAAACTAGTTCTATCTTCCGAGGCTTTAGCCTAGGAGGAAGCAACTATTTATAGTGAGTTGGAAGGGTTGGCGTAAAACCTGTCCTCACTTGGGTCATTCCTGGGAGATTTTTTCCTCAATCGGTAGGCCCTCTACTATTTAAATGTATGTAACCAGGATTGGCGAGCTTTGGATGTTTGGATTTCTGATTCTTCTGAAGAAGAAGAGCATACTCTCCTAATCTAAACCATTTTCTCTCAAAACACGTAAATCAAAGTTCATTCCTTCAAGCTATGTTGAGCTTAATTTAGTTGTTCCTATTTTAAAGAAAATAGGATGCTTGAAAAGGAAAGTTTTCCTTGTTCAATTAACCACAAAATTTAGTGAGTTGCTTGTTCAATTTCTAATCCAAAAGAAAATTATACGATTGAACTTGTTCTTTGATCCCACATATTTAATGATTTGTGTTGTTCATTTACTGTTCCAATTGATTTAAATGATGTGATTTCTTGTTCATTTACCTCCAAATTTTGTTCAATCCATAAACTGATGTATGAGTTTCTGATTTTCCTTAAAAAGGAAAAGCGCATAATCCTCTAGTCAGTTTAGTGATAGATTGGAATATGTATCTTAATTTGGAAAGTAAATAAATAGAAGTCAAGATGGGGGGTTGGCAATCTATAAAACCAAGTTAGTATCTGTTTATTTCAATTCCCATGAAAACCTCCAAAGACAACCTGCAAGCACTTGTTAAGCTACAAGATGCCGAAAGCACAACTTGTCAAAATGTTAGGATTAGGCAAAATGAAATGCACAAGCTTTCTAACCAGATGCGAGCCTAAAATTCTACTGAATGTGATGCAGCATACTGTATGTGAGCTTCCTTACCAGATGTGATCCCTTTCTTACCAGATGTGAGCCTAAACTAAAAATGATCCAGGAAATCTTGGATGCGAGCCTTGTTTTCCATGGTGCGAGGGCATATCTCGGATGCGATCCTGAAAGGTAAAAAATGATCTTGTGACAGAATTTTGAGCATGCAAATTAGCAAAAAAGTGTTAGAAAATGAGGTCAAGTTAGAAATCGTGCCCCATGGTGGGTGCCATAAATGTGTGTGTATATTATGTACCTGATAAGAGAGACACAACACATCAATAAGTCATTGCATTAGTTCAAAAAGGTTAGATAAGCATGTAAAACCAACTAATATCGACCTATTTCCTTATAACTAAGAAGAGTGTGATTAGTAACATAAAATCCCTCAGTTTATGCTACCATTAGTGACATATATGACCTAGCATGAAGGATTTTAGTTTAAAACAAGCTAAATGATGAGAATACATGCATTCTAGCTCTAATAATGGAAATAAGAACAATGTAAAAGCATGAATTATGAAGTGAAATATGAGTTCTAAGATTAATCTAATAGCATAACAATGCATTTACAATATAATGTGAAGGCTTATTTTCTCTCAAAAATGGCTTCTATTTATAGAAGAATGAGAGAGAGAGAGAGCGGAGACAAGGTGGATTAATGAGTTGAGAGACTCATTAGTGGTGGTGTAAGAACCATTAATGCCTTGAGCATTAATAAGGCATAGAGGAGACATAGGATTAAAGAATCTTCATTAATAAGGCATTATGAAAGCCTTAAAGAAACAAGGGAAGGGTGTAAGAGGGTGGCTTGAGAAGGTGGACTTGATAAAGTGATGCTTGAGAAAGTGGACTTTCTCAAGTGGGTTGAGTTGCTAATCATTCCTTAATGGAATGTGACAACATTAGGAAATGAGTTAGGGTAGAATTAGGATTAGGATTAGATTAGCAAGGGTGACTGGGTTGAGAAGGGTTAGAACCCAGGGTAGAAGTGGTTGAGATAGGTTAGGTTGGGGTTTAGGAGAATATTAATTAAATGAATTAAACTTATTTAATTCATTCAAAAATATAGGGATTAATTATTTAAACAATTTAATTGCTTTTTAATAATTAGGGGACTATAGCCATTTTAATTAGATTAAATAGGCTAGGGGAATGGGTTATTTTGCAAGTGGGTAATTGATTTAGGGGTTTATTTAATTCCTTTATAATTAAATACTATAGCCATATTTGATTTTTATATGATTTAAATTGTTTGAATTGATTTGAATTGCATGGCTATAATAGTTAATATAAATTAGTGATAAAAATCACCTAGGACATTAAATAGATTTGAAGAATTATGCCAAGCAGTAACAGGGTCATTTGGACATAATCGAGGGTATGATCACACTTAAGGAAAATAGGGTCCATAGTTGGAACAGACCAAATTTAGGTGGTTACACATAGGAGGGGAATCAACATCAAAATCTATAGGATCTTCTGCAATCTTCTCTTTATCCTTTCCTTTTTCTTTCTCTTCAAACTTCTTCCTCTCTTCTGCCATATTTTCCTTAGTAAAGCCCATCATTTACTTATTAAAGCCCATCTTTTCACCAATAATTTCAACTTCCTTTCTGATCTTCCTCTCTCTTGTAGGTCTAGTAATCTCTTCATGCCCTTAAGACTCTTTTCTGCATATATACCAAACCTTTACGCAATCTTGCCTATAGGTTTCTTCAAAATATCTTTTGCATAGGCCTCAATAAGTGGACCATCCACATCATATCCCATAGGAATCACCCAAGATGTCCTAGGATCTGTTGCTTCTATCAAACATGTATCAATGTCTACCACAAAACAAATGTTTTCCTCATATTCCCTTACAATCTCAGGTGGTGTTCTATATCTCAATTGCATGGATTCCTGAAATTTTTTGAAATATCCCCATATAGTACTTCTTACTAAATGATCACCAAGAATATCATTTAAGTCTCTAATCTGAATAGCTAAAATTTTATCCTCTTTCCACTTTACATTGCCTACTCCAAGAAATAAATTGATAAAGTACAGAAATTTGCATACCAATAGTGATACAAATTTGAATGTCTGCATCCCGTCCTTCTTGATTTTTGCCAAATTTTTTAGAAGTTGATCTCTTAGTGATTCAACGATATCATATTCTACATCTTATTTTACCATTTTATATGCAACATATATAATAGTTTAGAAATTGAATTTTCTTTGCTAGAATTAAATACCTTATACCCGAGCACCATAGATTTGAACTTCACATTAGGTTGTAGAATGTTGTTAACTGTCAGCGCATGCTTATCCCACTGAGAGCTAGTCAAATTAGTAACTATGTCCTTCTAGATAACTTTAGGGTAGGCACCTCACCTTTGTCATATAAACCAGTAACTGCCTTTAGGACCTCCTTTGTAATCTTGTAGGGTTATCAAGCCAAATGAACTGATCATGAACTTTTCTCAAGACGTGTCTCACCCAAACCGCTTCAAATAAATTTGGGAAATCCATAATATGTGCAAACTTATTTTGTGCCAACACTTTGAATTAATATTTCAAAATTGAATCCTCAGATACTTCCTTAAACTTCTATTTAATTGCATTGTCTCCCAATTCTTCCAGATTGCAATGAATATATGCCCTAACATCTTCGATGTGCAATACATCATAGGGATTAGATGAAAAAGTACCATCAGGGTTGTCCTACATAGATTTGTGTAGATGTTTCTTGAAGACTGGTCTAGGATGTTCTATAATATCAACAACTCAGGGCATATCCATGATTCAAGCTTCAAAAATCAAACTACATGATGAAAATACCTTTTTTGATGAATTAGGGTTAGACCTTTAAATTGCCATTAATACTTCAATCTACTTGGAAATTGAATTCAAATGCTCTTCAAACACTTCTTCAACGCACAAGGTGTGAAATGAAATGAAGAAATGCCATTTTTTACTTTGCATGCCCAAAAATTGTAAAATAATTAATGCATTGTGCCCTAGCTTCAAACTGTCTGAGAACAGAGGTTAGGAAATCCATCGCCAAACCTTTAAAACATCAATACAATTCTTGCAAATTAAATAACATGTCATAAATTCATTTCTATATCTTAATATGTCAATCGTATTCACTTCTTTATCTGATTCAGGGGTCAGCTAAAGATATTTCATGAAAAATTCCCCTTTAGGTCATTGACCTAATCAATTTGTTGATGAATTTTTATCACCATATGCTGGTACGATCCTTCTAGTAGCATCAATCTATTATTTTATAACCCATGTCTTTCTCATTTCCTTTCTAGCTTCATCAGCATCAATTATTTTCTTCCCTTTATCATACTGCACAACATTTTCTTTCTATCGAACCTCTTACATTATTGTATTTGAAATTCTTAGCAATGCGAAATATTTGCAATTAAAATATATTACATTTTCATATCTTGTGTTCACTTCATTTGTCCTTAATCTGCACTACTTTGCAATGTGTCCAAAATTATTGCATTTGTAGCATGTTATGTTCCTTTGGTTCACATAATTATTCACCTTTGATCTACATTCATTTGATTTGTGCCCATATTTGTAGCAAGTGTAAAAATATCCAGAAAAAGATGTGGTATTAGGTTTTCTCTTGCATTGATTTTCTCTATGACCAATTTTTTGCATAAAAACATCTCCCATTGAAGTTTTGTCCATTAGATTTCCTCATAGTTATTCTTTGAGGTTCCTCCATCTATTTCTCTGATAAAGTACTATTCTAACTAGATCTATGAATTTCTCCTTTCTCAAACCTAAGTCCTTGTGTCTGTCCTTTTGCCCTTAGGCTTCCCATTTGTTCATCAAGCTTCACAGAACTAGATTTGAATTTTTCTTTGAATTCATTAGCTACAAAAAAGTTCACTCCTAAGAATTTCATTTACTCTTTCAAGTTCCTGCTCATTACATCTAGATTCCTTAAGATCAATCTGGAATTGTCCAATTTTACAATTCAATTTATGACTTTCTTTAGATTTGTCCTTCAAGGATTGCTCAAGGTTTTTATTCGCTTCAATATCCTTAGTCATCTTCATCACCATGGCTTCCATTTCATATTTCAGATTATCTGTCTTTTGTGATATGCTCACATTCATCTGATTTTTCTTTCAATGCTTGTGAATCATCAGTGCTTCCTTTCTACTTCAACTGTTCAACAAGATCTTTCCTCTTGTTCCTAAATTTGTTCAATTGTTCCTTCTAATTCTCAATGAAAATTTTAGTGTCCTTAAGTCTATTTTCTAATTCCAAGTTGTGAGCATTTGATTTGTTATGATCTTCAAGTGTAACCAAGAGTTATCTTTGAACACTACTAGAAACTATTAAATATGTCATCAGGACCTTCCTTAACCTATTAGACTTCTTTCAAGGACCAAAGATTTGATACCAATTGTTAAGATTGAGGAACACTGAGAGGGGGGTGAATCATTGTTTAGCACTTTTAGCATGACTTTTGACTATATTAAACTAATTGCATAACCATAAAGAAAATGTAACTGAAAGTAAACAACTAAAACATAAGCAAAGCATCCACAACATTATGACACCATGATTCTTATCATGGAAACCCAGCTAAGGGAAAAACCACATTTTTCCTTAATTCCTTCAGTTCGCTTTCTAGATCTGTAGCTTTTTCTTTTGACTCCTTCAATTCCTAACTAAACTCTTTATGTCTTGCTTTGAATTTCCTGATTTGATCTCTCAACTTTGTGATACATGTATTTGCTTCCTTTAGATTCTCTTTCAACACTTCATTTTCTAATTCGATACCTTCAATGCCACTCATCATGATTTTTCAATCTTCTTCAATGTACTATCATCCTTCCATCTATTCAAACATCTGAGATCTCCCTCAAGCGGTTAAGATTTATCTCCAAGGGACCAAAGTCTGATACTAATTATTGAACAAGTTGAATACCTAAAACAAGGGCTGAATAAGTTATTCCCACACACTTTATAAATCTTTTACTCTGTTGGTGAACAATTAAACAACAACAAAAAACAACAACAACTTCTATACTATTGGTTAAGTACATTAAAAATTAATAGTAGATATAAACTTGAAAGAACAGAAACATCGACATAGAGAACACCAAGATTTACGTGGAAACCCAAACTGGGAAAAAATGTGGAGAAGCTAATTCTCATGAAATGAACACCTGTTAGGGTGATAGTGATTAAGGTAATTTTTACAAAGGCTCACTACTGGTTGTGCTCACTGTAGGTTGGCTAATTATTAGTTGGGATAATCACATTTACAAATGAATAAGGCTCACTACCAAACAAGTATCACTGATAAGAAATGAACTGATAGTATTGCATCTAGCATGCATGAAACACTTCAACAATTAAGCTTAGATATTGTTACCACCGGTAGCTCTTAATGCTTATCTTCTCTATGTATGTAACTGTCAGATCCATTGTAACATAGTATGCAACCCACTTCTTGATCTTCAATAATTTACCTATAAAACGTATGCTCACATACAACAGCATCTGAGGTTTGCACTATTTATCCTTTGGTAACTTGCACAGTTCCCACCACACCATCACATACATACCATCTCTCTAAAATAAAAAAAAGGTTTCTCTTTTATTTATATGAATATCTGACCATACATATGTTGGCCACACCAAATGTGTGTGATGGCTCCAATTATATTACAATTATATTAAATGCATTACCCTAGGTCCTAAATCTAGGACATACTTAAGAAAACATTACAACATGCTACACTAAGAACAAATATAGGTCATACATAAGATATTTTCATAGCACATTACATTTCACTAATATTATTGGAATGTCACAACCAAGACCATGTCTTGATTACAAAAACATCTGAACCAACTGATAGGTGAAACAATATAGAGAAGGTTCAAAAAAAGATACCAAAATGAATATGATGAGTAACGTTATTGTCCAACTGACAGAAGAAACTAGAAGAACATTTTCAAGCATAGAAGTCACCAAAAACCAACAAGAAACTTTATACAAAAACTTATCACCAAAATCATACAACTATACTAAAACATGTAGATCAACATTATAACCAAGCACACCTGCCATACATCATCAAAATTGTCCATAAATGTAACCTTTTTTACATAACCGACAAACATCTGATGCATTTATCCAAAACTGTCAACAACCAATCGATACCACTAGGATGTCGACATGAAGGTTTTGACATCAATGAAAATCAATGCCAAACAATAACTGAATGAGTCTAAGAGTATTCTGATGCAAATAACTATCCCTTTTCCTCAAAATATCTAATGTGAAATAAAAATAATATTCCTCCTCTCACTAAAAAATAAAAAAAAACTGCTCTTTATTTGTATCTGAAAGTAATATCTGATTTTGCTTATATATATCTTTGCCTTTATTCTAAAAATATTTTCTCCTTTTTACTTGGAAACATTCCTCTTATGCTTGGACCACTTCTTGTGAACACATTTCACTTAATAAAACCATGTTGTAATTATTGTATATGCTAAATGTGGGCCTCTTTACTTAGCCATACACTTCAACATAGTCCTTATTCATCAGTCACATACATAAATGAATATGAAGTTATTCATCCTGCATGCCTGGATGAGTCAACCTGTTGCCTCCTATCTAGACGGGACTTTGAGTAAGCTCTCGGAATTCAAGAACCCAACAGCCGAGACCAATCTAAGAATGAAGGATTTAATCTAGAAATATAGATGCAATATTAGTCTATAAATGAATATGAGATTAAGCTAAGAAATGAGCATGAGATTAATCTAAGAAATGAACATGAGATTAATCTAAGAACACTTAAAAGAAACTAAGCTATTCATGATTAATCTAGAAATGAGTATTAATCTATTGCAATAATGAAAGCTTGAATGCACAAATATGAGCTAAGAATCCAGTAGCGATTCGATACTCTAAAAATGCATTCTCCTTTTTTTGAATGAGAAATAAGAGAGTTCTTTTATAGAATGAGAGTCCAGTTCAAAATGACAAGTTTCCTTTGAGAGAAATAGTTAACATTTTGAAATCCAGTTCAAAATAGCAAGTTTCCTTGAGAGAAACAATCAACTGTTGTCTTTTTGAGTGAATGAAACAGTTAACTGATTTGTTGCACTTTTGAATCACAGTTAACTCAAAGTTTCCATTTCTGGACTGAAGTGAGGATTTTGAAGAGCCTATTTGATTAAATAAATGAAATATGACCTCATAAATGCACTTTATCAATTATTTGAATAATTAAATTTAATTATTGAAATGAGGATATTTATTTAATAATCAAATATTATTTAATTCATTTTTATGTATTTTATCTAAAAGGGTGAATTTAATTTAATTAAAGTGCTAGGACTTTGTAATTAAATTAATTCGATCATAGGGTTTATTTAGCCAATTGTAAGTGATATTTAGAAATTAAATATAGTATGTGATTAATGCAGATTTAGGATTTTCTGCATTTGACACTTAATTCAAGTAGAGTCAGTCAAAACTCAGAATTTCCTAGTACAATAGGACTTTGATGATTCAGAAGGTTGACAAATGCAAGAAAATTGGTTAGAGTTGCAAGATGCCAATTTTGGGGTGTTACATTTTTCCCCTCATTGAATTGATGTGCGAGTAGCGCATTGATTCAAAGAATAGTTTGATGTTTGAAGCACAGAAGAATAGTTTGAAATTGATTTCAAGAATTGATGATGTAAAGATCGATTGATGAAGGTTTCAGAGTCATCTCCAGAATAGAGCTTAACTCTCTGAAGTCTAGGTTATATTGCCGAGATGCTGGTTAAGTTGAGTTTTTGAGGGTCATCTTAAGAACAAAGCTAGACTCTCAGGAATCTAGGTTAGATTTTCCCGATACCTAATAGATGAGATTTTGAGAACCATCTCCAGAATGAAGCTTGATCCTTAGGGATCTGAGTTAGATTTCTCAGATACCTAATAGCTGAGATTTTGAGAACCATCTCTAGAATGAAGCTTGATCCTCAGGGATCCGAGTTAGATTGCTTAGTTACCTAATAGATGAGATTTCGAGAACCATCTCAAGAATGAAACTTGATCCTCAGGGATCTGAGTTAGATTTCTTAAATACCTAATAGATTTTCACCTTTCAAAAGACTATCCCTAGAATGAGGCTCAATCTTCAGGAGTCAGGGTTAGATTTCCCCGATACCTGTTCATTGAAAGAGAGTCAATAGAGATTTTTAGGACTATCTCTAGAACGAAGCTTAGTCCCCCAATATCTAGGTTAGATTGCCTAGACACCAGTTAGATTGGATTTCAGAATCGTCTTCAGAATGAAGCTTGATTTTCAGGAGCCAAGGTTAGATTACCCTGATTCCTAATAGATGAGCTTTTGAGAATCATCTCCAGAACAAAGCTTGATCCTCAAGGATTTGAGTTAGATTGCTCAGATACTCAATAGATTAGATTTTGAGAATCATCTCCTGAATGATGCTTGATCCTCAGGGATCTGAGTTAGATTGCTTAGATACCTAATAATGAGATGACAAGATGTAAGGAACAGAGATACCCCTAGTGATTTAATATTGTAGAATATCTAGTTTTGACTGTGAAGTACAAAAATTGAGCATGCCCCAAGTGATGAGATACCCCAAGCAATGAGGATTTTTAAAATCAGATCATATTAATTAAAATAAATTTGATAGTGATTCAATGATGTAATCATCCTGCCCCCTCGGGAGAGAAATGGAAAGATGACACATCATAATGGTGATTGAGAGCGAGAAATAGCGGATAGATGTTGAGTCAAAGGTCAAGAAGAACTCATAATGGATTACAGAAGAATTTGAAAGATTCAGAAGCAATTTTGAGCAATTTTGGGGTCTGGTTGACCAAGTTTGACTAGGGTTGACTAGAGTTGAATTTTAAGGAAAATTGTCAAAGATTTTGAGAAAATGTTGATTGGATATGATTCAAACAAGAAATCAATGTCAGAAAGTTGATTGCACAAGCGTCCGATCACATTGGTCCCAAAAATTGTAAAATGTGACTTTGAGCTATATAGAAGTGTCAAATTTCAATTTCAATCATGAAAATGGATTCAAAGAATTCGATTTAGCCAAGGGTAAAATTTTCACACAAAATGGAGCACTTTTGAAAATTAAGTCAAAACCTATATATAGGCCAAACATGTCTTTTTCAATAAGAACTCTTGAAGATTGAGAGTGAGGATTGAACACTTGGGAATTCGTAATAAAGCCAGAACATTGAATAAGAATCTCTCATTGTACAGATCCAGGAGAACACAATGAAGTGATCATCGAAATTTTTTCTAGAATGAAAGTGCAATCCTATGCTATATGCAATCCCTAGGATGTGGTTGTTGGACCCATTGAATAGTTTTTGAATCACAGAGCATTTTTGGAACATCAGAGTCAATACAATCCTTTCTGGTGCCATTGCAACCATAATAATATGAATATGACTTTCATCGGATTAGATATGGGAAACTAATGTAAGCATTGGGGCACAAAAGTTGAGATGACCTAAACATTGTTTCCAATTTGATATAGCAAGAGTACACAAGTATTGAGGCATTCAAAGCCAAGATAACCATGAGTGTGATCTTGCATAGACAAGCAAATCAATAACAGTCAAGGAGATAGTTTCGACCTCACCTTGTCGAGAAAGTAAAAAAATCAAGGGATGTGAGGCTTTTTTGCCTTAATGTAGGAGCTCCTATCACAT
This sequence comes from Thuja plicata, assembly GCA_018584345.1. NCBI lineage: Eukaryota > Viridiplantae > Streptophyta > Pinopsida > Cupressales > Cupressaceae > Thuja > Thuja plicata. The sequence continues at coordinate 1,602,629 of MU227726.1, forward strand.
ATACCCTGGTTATTTAATGTTTCCCGATCATCAGAGCCACACCAAAAAGCAGTAGACAAAGAAAATAGAAATGAAATCAATGAGAACAAGTAGCATACAAAGAGAAATTCAATCATAGCTCAGCATGTTTCAAAGTTTTCAGATGTGTTCATGTATAGGGGTGTTGAGAAACACTGTTGTGCTTGTGAGTGCTTTGTGTTTGATTGCTATCGATCTATGGTTTATGTTTTTAGTATCCAATGTGTGTTGAGAAAAACAGATGTATCTGGAGATAGTGTTAAAAAACACTATGGATTGTGGCGTTGAGAAATGCCAGTTTATGTGATTAGTGAGTTGTCCTTGAGAAGTAACAAGATTACTAACTCTAGTGTTAGCCAAAGATACGATTGAATTTGGGGACCCATGCCCCTAGTAGTTGTATCATCTTAAAATGGACGCACTTCCATTTTGGTAGGTTTAGCACCCTCATTTAGTACACTTGCATATTTTATTTGCATTTTAGGATGCATCTGCACTTAATTCTCCATTTCTAGATGAAACTAGGGTTGGGATCCTATGGATCCTCCTTAATTTCCTTCTCTATGGATTTATTTTTAGGTAGAACCTATGTATTGGCTCTCCTAATCTTCATCATACCTCCTCTATATCCTATGTGCCTCTTCTCAGCACTCTGGTGTGTTTTTTCACCTTCCTAGGTCCCCAACTGACCTGGGAATCTTGGAAATTTCTCAAGGTGACCTTCCTAAAACCTCAGGTCAGGGTTGAAGTTGATTCTGACCTAGGTCAGAATCAAGGTTGACCTTGACCTAGTTCAAGGTTAAGGTTGACTTTGACTTCTGTCAGGTGTTGGTCCCCGCTTTTAGATCTGGAGCATATCGGGGTCCTAAACTTAAAAATAGGTCCCTAGGTCTGGGTGCGGAAGTGTTTTCTTTGATATTCAAATTAATACATTCCCTCCTTGGTTTGTGATTGTAATTGGACCATAATTCAAGGTGAAATTTGAATTTGGGTCCCTTGCATTTCCCTAGGAGGTCTATATTGAGATCTCTATATAGAAACTCTCTTTTGCCTTCATTTCTTCATGAAAGGAAATCGTGAGATGACATGATGCAATTAAAATTATGACATGATGATGATGCAAGAATTCAAGAGGATGGTATAGAAGGACAAGATATGATGATGTCTTAATATATACAATAATTTTTGTGGACAATCTATTGTGGATCTTCATTGGAGAAAGAAAGAGTTCTTCCTTCCTTCCTTCCTTCTTCTTAGATGTACTATTTTCAACATTCAAGCATTCAAAAGATACTATCATGGGGTAGCAACTATGGATTGTGAGTTTGGTAGGAATACTTTAGCCTTAGGGGCTTGGTGTGCTTTCTTTATCATATTCAAATCTATGCATTGCTTTCTCATTTTCAATTCATGTTAGGGTTTTAATCTAGAGGATTAGATCTTAGCATTATACATTCAAAGCTCTTTCTAAGAGCAACACACACATACATTCTATTACATTCGGCTATTCATGGAGGTGAAAACAACCAAAATGGGGGTTTGACTAAGGCAAAACCCTATATAGCCACCCCAAAACCCCCCTTTTCAGATATATGCAGGTGCTATTTCAGGAGTTGCAGGTTAGAATCAAAATTTTGTTTTGGGTTAGAATCGACATTTTGTTCAGGGTTAGAATAAAAAATTGTGTCAGAATCATAAATTTTGGGTCAAAGGTGACATTGACTTGAGGGTCAAAATCAGAACTGAGCTAGATCGGAAAAATATTCTTGGGTTTTCTTCATCTCTGTATTTTTGTTCTAGATCCAATTGTAGATTTTCCAGAAACTCAACATAGGCATCAGAAAAAGGGTATTTTCAGATCTGCTATGATGTGAGGTAGGTATTTTACTCCATTATTCTTTGCAAATATTTCCATCTTTACATTCCTTATCATAACAATTAAATGTAAATGGTTGAATATGGCATAGGGTCTCTTTTATATGCAAATCCCCATTGTTAAAACCGTATTTAAAAGACCACACCAATTTTATCCTTTACATTTTGGTGAACCCGCGATAGACAACTGCTTCTTTTTGGTGTTAGATTTACATTTTATATTAGATCTTGCATGAATTTAGAAGTATATTTCTTTTATGCTCTTGCATTTATATCTCAAAAATATATTAAAATAAAATTACAAAATTTCTTTAAAAATACAAAAACATTTACATGCTTGTAATTTTATTTTGTGTTCAACATGTATGAGTTTTTTTTGAATACTTTGATGAGGTTTTTATTTCACAAGAGGATAGATCCCTTAATGAGGTACATCAAAGTGAGAATGAAAATGGTTCGAATGAGATTTCCATGGATCCTATTCCTATTTCATCCTTCTCCACAACCTCTCCAATTGACCTTTACCATAGGGGGTGTGTGTGGTTACCTTCATGTTTGACTATTTGCAACATTGATGCACCTAGAATGTTATTCCTTAAACCTTTGATGATGGTAAAAGGATCTCCTCAAATAACTATTAAGGGTAAGCATAGAGAACCTTTGGATTTCTTTGATAACACACATTCTGTTTCACATGCTTATCACACACAGAATAATCCTCAACCTACTATTCCATGTTCTTTACCTCCTTCTCAACCTGTGCTTCCTCAAGAACCTAGGGTACCTTCTTCCTTTAAGGAGTATGACTTAGTTGAGAAATTACGTGCTACTTCAGCTAAGATATCTTTATGGGAATTGCTTCAAACTTCTCCTATATCATGAGGCTTTGCAAAAAGCTTTATCTACTCTTCCTGCTCTGCCTCCTAACCAAGAGAATATCAATTCATTTTTGGAGTGCATGCATACTATGCCTTTTGTACCTCCTATTGTGTTTACCAATGATGATTTACCTTCTGTTGAGGTGCAAAATCAATATGATGCTCTTATGGTTGTTTTTTCTGTCAATCAGAGTATCATTCATAGAACATTAATTGACAATGGATCTGGGCTTAATGTTTGTAGCATGGATATTCTTAAGGCAATTAAGGCCAATCTTACAACTATTCAACTAGATAATATCCCTATTCATGGATTTGATAATATCGCAAAGTAAAATTTGGGCATTATTACGCTACCTATTAAGGTTGGTCCATTTCTTTTCAATATACCTATTCATGTTATGCCTGGACCTCTTATTTATAACATTTTGTTAGGAAGACCTTGGTTACATACTATGCATGCAGTTCCTTCTACTCTGCATCATAAGGTTAGGTTCATTTATAACAATTTGATGTACACACTACATGCGGATGATGCGCCGAATCCTTGCCTAAATGGAGAATATGCTAAGGTTTTTGAACCTATACAACCAATTAAGGAACCTAAGAAATCACCTGAGATTAAACAAGATGAAAATCCACCTTCTTCTTTGACTGAAGATGATTGGGGAACATTGGAATTTAATCCTTCTTTTATGGGAGAATATAAAGTTTCTAATTTAGAGTTTATGAAAGAACAAAGTGGGTTTGAAAAACAAGTTTTTACTCCTTTCCCACTTTTTAAGGAATTTAAAAGTAACTTTGTTGCTGCTTCACTTGAAGAAACAATTGAGACAATATAACCAGATTGCTATGACATTTTGACATATGCTGCTCCTTTAACTCAATCTGATATGGCCGATAGGTATGGTTCTGGTTATTATCTACTCAAGAAATCAGGATTCAATGGGAAAGGATGTGGTAAATATGAACAAGGTATACAAGTACCCTTGGAAAATAAATTTGATGATTATACTTATGGGTTAGGATTCAATCCTTATGAACAACCATCAAATTTTCCTCTTAATGTCAATCACATCTGTGGTGGACATTTGAAGTTGGTTAATCCGCTTCTCCTTGACATGGATCAAAAACCTAGTTTGGATCTTTTTCCTAAGGATGCAGACTTAGCCAATTTTTTAGGGGTTTATCAGGATCTACCTACATTTCATCATAAAAAAATAAAGACCTATTATATGAATAATGAAGCCTATTTTGGAGAACATGATGAACAAGATATTTCTCGTTTGCCAATGGATTCTCCCATGCAAAGTAATTTATTAATAATCGAGACTATTGAAGTTCAAGTGGATGTGAATGACTCTGAAAAAATAATCAAAACTGGGAATGTTTGAATCAAGATGAACATGACCAGTTGGTTTCCCTCTTACTTGAATATAAGGATATATTTTCTTAGACATATTCGGATATGTTGGGTATAGATCCTAAGGTTGTTACTCACAATATTGTTCTCAAACCTAATGTTAAACGTGTGAAACAAAAAATTTGAAAGATGAATCCAGGCATTGCCTTATTAGTTAAGGCCGAAATTGAAAAATTATCAGTTGCTGGGTTCATCCGCTCTATTGATTACTCTGAATGGATTTCCAATATAATGGATGTTTCTAAAGGAGAAAATAAGATAAGGATGTGAACTTACTTTCAAGATTTAAATAAGGCATCCTTAAAAGATGATTTCCCGTTACCTAATATTGATATGATTGTGGATTCGACAGTGGGGCATGATTTATTATATTTTATGGATGGTTTTTTGGGCTATAATACAATCTTTATTCCTATCGAAGATCAACTTAAGACTGCATTTATCACACCTTGGGGAACATTTTGTTGGGTCATAATGCCTTTTGGATTAAGAAATGTGGGAGCAACTTATGAACGCACTATGACTTGGATTTTTCATGAACACATTCATAAGTTTCTGGAAGATTATGTGGATGATATATTTTAAAAATCTATACAAAGAGAGGATCATGTTTTTATTTTATGACAAATATTTGAAAGAATTAGGAGTTATAATATGAGATTGAATCCTAAGAAATGTGCCTTTGGAGTTGATTCTGGTAAATTATTAGGATTTATAATCTCTAAGCAAGGCATATAGGTTGATATTGAAAAGATTGATGTTATTGTTAACATGCCTCCTCCTAAGAATATTTCTCAATTACATAGTTTACAAGGAAAAATACAAGCCATTCGTTGCTTTGTTTCTAACTTAGCTGATAAAACTGTTCCTATCACTTCCTTGATTAGAAAAGATACCACTTTTTCTTGGAGTAAGGAATGTAAACAATCCTTTGATAAATTTAAGGAGTATCTTGCTAATCCTCCTATTTTGCAACCTACTCAATTCAATAAACCCTTCTATCTATATAATTTCGCTACTCCGAATGCTGTGAGTGCATTGTTGGCTCAATATGATAGCGAAGGTAAGGAAAGACCGGTGTACTACATTAGTCAGACTTTACTTGATTATGAAACAAGATATACCGATTTGGAAAGACAATTCTTGGCTTTAGTTTATGCTTGTCAAAAACTCAAGCATTACCTATTGAATGTTGAGGTCGATGTGATTGTTAAATTTGATCCTCTAAAACACCTTTTCTCAAAGATTGATCTCTCTGGCCATCTGGCAAAGTGGGTGATGTTACTTACAAAATTTGATCTTAGTTTCATTCTTCAAAAGTCAATTAAAGGATAAGCTTTAACTGATTATTTAGCTGAAGCTCCTTGTTCTCATTCTGATACAAGCGTTACCTCAATAGAATTCGCCGATGAGAGCATTCTAGCTATTAAGCAAGAGGATGTTTGGGAATTATATTTTGATGGTTCTAGATGTAAGACAGGTTCTGGTGTAGGCATTATCTTAGTCCAACCTACAAATAAACCGATCCCTATGTCATATAAATTGACCTTTCCTTGTACTAAATTGTGGAGTATGAAGTTCTTATAGCTGGCTTACGAGAAGCTTCATCCCTTCATATTAAAAACTTGGAAATCTACAGGGTTTTACAATTGATTGTCGAACAAATAAAAGGAGGTTATCAGACTAAGAATGATAAAATGATGCATTTGGATCTTGATATTCTTTCACAATCATCTTCTTATACAATTCAGACTTTACCTAGGAAAGATAATCGACATGCAGACACCATGGAAAGTGTAGCTTCTTTGGTTTGTCTCAAGAATAATTCTGAAGACTTTCAATTTACTATACATACTCTTAAACACCCTGCAATTTCTAATAAGGTTACTGATGATTGTTTTAACTTGCATTTGGATGAATGGTATTCACATATCTTTCATTTTTTGAAAGATAATACTTTTTTGGAATCAACAACAAGGAACATGCATAATCGTATTAGGAAGCTTGCAACACGTTATATCATTTTGGGAGATACACTTTACAAATGCTCTTATAATGGTTTTCTATTAATATGTCTTGGTAGAACTGAAATTCTGATAGATTTAGCAGAAGCTCATTTTGGTTCTTGTGGGGGACATTTTGGTGGGAAGTCTTTAGTTAATAAACTTCTTAGAATGGGATATTATTGGCAAAAAATGGAACAAGATTCTTTTACATTTGTTAAGAAGTGTCCTCAGTGTCAGCAACATGGTAATTTAATCCATGCTCCTATTCATGAGCTTCATAATCAAGTTGCTCCATGGCCTTTTAGTATTTGGGGTTTTGATCTTATTGGAAAAATCTCACTAGCTTCTTCTCAGGGACATACATACATCTTGATAGCTACAAATTACTTTACAAAGTGGGTAGAATCTATTCCTCTCCATACTACTACTGCGGATGTTATTTGTGATTTTATCCTTAATCATATTATAGCATAATTTGGTATTCCTTCAACGATAGTTTCAGATAATGAAACTTCTTTCAAGAATAAAGAAGCCACAAAATTCTTGAAGAAATATCATATTCAACATAGATTTTCTACTCCCTACTACACTCAATCTAATGGTCAAGCTGAAGCATTAAATAAAGTTATTGAGCAAATCTTAAGTAAAATAGTTAATAAGCATGCGAAAGATTGGCATACCCAACTTACCTATGCTTTATGGGCTTATAGGACTAGTGTTTGCACTACCATAGGTACTTCTCCTTATAATCTTGTTTATGGTACTAATGCTATTATGCCCTTAGAATTAGAAATACCTTCCCTGTGTGTTTCATTTCATGGGATAATCGACAAGGATACTTTTCAAGAACAACAATTAAAGGAATTAGAAATGTTGGATGAACAACGGATAAATGCTTTGGAACATATAAAGGCTTATTATAAATCACTTCAGAAATAGTATATTCATAAGGTGATTGAATGGTCATTCTCACTAGGTGATTTAGCCTTGTATGAGAATCAAAGGAATGTGAATTCTTTACCTGGTGAAAAAGGGAAGTTTAGCCCTAATTGGCTTGGACCTTTTACAGTAATTGCAGATTTTTCTTCATGTGCTTATAAGATTGTTGATATGAATGGTGTCTCTCTTAAGGAACCTATTAATATTATGCATCTCAAATGTTATTATCCCTAATACATCATTCTTTATTTAAGTATTTATGTATTCCTTATAGAATAGTTATGTCTATTTTATAGGTTATGTGATTTGAATACATTCATAGATAATTTTGTTCTTTCTTTCTGTTAAGTTTTGTGTATTGGTGAAAAGTACATTAATCAATCATAGAACTAACTGGGCAAAGCAAATTTTTCATATATAAACTTCTATGAGTTTGGTACATATATGGCACATGTGCCATGTCTATCAATCTCTATCTCTATGCTCTGAGAGTCGGTGGCTCCTGGCTCTCTCTGGTCTATGGTGTGAGGCTACAGATCTTGGTACAGTAGTTTGTGTATGGCTCCTTGACATGCACATATCATAGTTACATTCCTAAGCTATCTGTAGGTCATCTATCAATTTCTCTTCTCTCTCTCTGCATAACTTTAGCTCTCACTAAACGCATGCAAAAACATCCGCATGTCTACCGGGATCTCTCTGTCCAATGAGGGACTCTCGCTTTCTTGCTGGAAGTCAGTAGGATATAAATGTATCATTCAGGACCTCAGATACAAAGCTCCTCCATTCCACTATGCTAGCTACAAAATTCAAACATATTTTTCTTTTAGAACTTCTTCTAGAAAAGCATTTAGTTAAAATATTCTAATATATTACATATTTCATACCTGGATCTCCCTCCTGGGTGTCACCAAAGGATTTAGATGGTGGGGGCATGGAGTGACTACCCTCTCCCCACTCGCTATGTTTGAGTCTAGGTGGTGGTGTCTCTGTATGCGCACGGGGAGGTTGTCATGATCTCAATGGTACAACATAGACCACACGCTCATCTACACCTATACTATCACCTGGGGGCATCTCCTCTACTCTTTCCTCTACCCCCTCTTCTTCTCTAAGATCTGCTATCTCCTCCACTCTCTCCTCCTCCATAGGATCTCCCTTGGAGATTGAATACTCCTCCTCCACTAGTATGTTACTACATCGGTGTGTCCTCTTTGAGAGACCTGGATCACCTGTGGGATAGTCATCAGAGAAGATGGGATGGGTTCCCTATAGACTCCAATATCTAATATAATCTCTGCTAACTCTTGAATAGGATACATCGAGAGCAACCTCTGTATCCTTGGTCTCATCTATCTTGCTATCAATAATATCTTCTACTGTAGGTCGACATATAGCATTAGGTCTCTGATAGTATCTAGTCAAGTATACATATTGAGGTACTGTCCAAGGGACACCCTATGTCATACCAAATAGTCTCATCACTCTATCATAGTAATATTGCATCACTACATGACTGGTAGGACCCTCTAGCAGCTTGCATTGCTGTGAGTGTCTCAGCTGGTGTCGAGTATCTATTCATTTTGTTATCTGATAGTATGGTCTCCATATCACATCAATACTTGGCATACGGTCAAAGAGTACCCTCCAAAAGAGGATATCCCTATACTACCAGAAATTTGCTAGTGAGTAGGCAAAGGCTCTTGGTGTGCTCATATCTACTATCACTGGAACACCTTGTGGTCATGTACATGTGTTGGCAAGTTGACTCTTAGGGAGAATATGACTTATTTTATGTTGTCATTATGGAAACAAAGTAATATAAAGTTTTGACAGCAAACTTGTAAGAGCAAAAATTGGCTAAGTATAGAAGATAGAGCAGAACAGAGATATGCAATTGATCAGAGCACCAACGCACATGTGTTAGAATGAATCAAGATATGCATGTTCATACATAATCTCTATGACATATTTTTGTGTTTACCCTATGCATGCATGGTACATAATGATAGTACAGAAAAGTTATAGAAAGATTGAGTGCACTAACAGTTTAGAAAATAGAGTATGGAGCCGACCTCAATTTTTGGATTAGCGTATAATCTTTTATTTTTTAAAGGCTATGTGCCTATTGTAATAATTTAGTAATTATGTATTAAAAATTATTTTAAAAATGCTTAAGCCAATTTTTTTGGAAGCATTGTGTATAATGTTTTTGGGCTGACTAAGGTCTTGTTTTCAGTCGTGTCTATTGAGTATGTATATATACTTAATATGCATTCTTGTAATAAGTGCAAGAGTTGAGAATATGGAAAGAAGAGACAATGAAGAGAAGTATGAACTAGTTAGTATGAGATAACATATTTTAAGAGATCAAATCATCAGTGCATAAAAGGAACTGATCAGACAGTCGCGTCACTTCAGTAGTTCAATTTTCATATATAGTACATATCTATCTTTAGGAGGTTATAGCCTTCTTTAATTGAGCAGTGAGCTCTTGGACAGTGAGTCCTCACCCCTAATAGAGTTTTTGTAAAGAATTCTAATAGGTTCATTGTACTTTCATTGTAAAGACTACTCCTAACAGGGCAAAGGTACTTTAACAAGTTCATTATACTAGTACAATTATTTATGGGTACTAATTCCCACCAGGGTTTTCCTCTGATCAAGGTTTCCCCGTAAACATATATGGTGTTATGTGTTATTTTGTTATGCTTCATATGTTATCTATTTGATTTATGTTCAAATTTCTAAAATAGAATAATTAATCAAACACTGATTCACTACCCCTCTCAATGTTTCCAACAATTGGTATCAGAGCTTTGGTCCTCTGAAAGAAAGTTTAACCACTTGAGGAGATCATGGATTTAGCAAAAGATAAACATCTAAAAATGAATCTTGAAGCAGCCCTTGAGGATCTTGAAAGATCTAAAAATGAAAATGAAGAACTAAAACTAAAATTTGATGGCTCCCAAATGCTCATCAAGAAATTAAGAAAAGATTTGAAAGATTGCTCCACAAATGATTTGGGAAAAATGGTCAAGAAATTGAATGAAGAGAACATGTCTTTAAAGGATAAGATTGAAGATATGAATGAATAACTTACAGATAGCCTAACAGCTATTGAAGAAAATACCAAAGAGAGTAAACAATTAGATGATGAACTTATGCAAGCAAACATGAAAATCTTGGAGTTAGAAAACATCAAGAAAAAGATAGAATCTGAATTAATAGAAGCAAAAGAAAAGATTGATAAACTACACACAAGTTCTGATCTAATTCAATCACAACTTTATGTACATAAGCTAAAAGGTGATACTACTAGTGTTGGATACAGTGTAGCTCAAATTGAGATCAATTCAATGCAAGAAAGAAAGCTCAAACAGAATCTGTAGAAGCAAAGAAAACTGAGAATCTTGAAGAGGCTAAAGCAGAACCACCCAAAGATGAACACAAGGTAGTTATCTGTACTTGTTATGCCTATAAAAAACATGGACACTTAGCAAGATATTGTAAAGAGGTAAGACCTTTCAATGGTTATTGTTACTCCTATAATAAGTTTGGTCACAGGGCTATACATTGCAGAACAAGTCAAAGAAATCAGTCACAACAGAACCAAAGAAATATCACTCAATACAATAAGAGAAATCAACCTCAAAGAAACTTTCAGAACATTACATGACAGATATGTAATTACAATGGACACACAAACAAGTAGTGCAGCATGATGAATAATGACATAAAACCTCCTATCCTTTTTCACTCATGTGGCAAAGGTGGACACATCTCAAGGTTTTGCAGGTCAAGAGCACAAAGACAAGAGAATCCTAAAAAGTCACTATTTGAAGAATCAGGAGAAGTTATGTTTGTACAAGCTAAAGTAGATTCAGATAAAATTTGGGTTAAAGTAAAGAAGGATAATGATGAGAAAAAGGTATTTGATGCATCCTTAGTGGACGCACCTTCTACTTCTGGTTAGTTGACCCTTATGGTATTAGGGGGAGCTATTCTAGCTCTAAACCCCTGCGTGACTGGTATACTCACCTCTGAGTATGCGCCTATGGATTCATGTATGTGATTATGAACTAAGGTACTATGCATGCATGCATTGCCTATACTTTTTTAAGAACAAAGTTTGAAACTCTCAGTGAAAATGGGTACAGTAACAAGCATTAAATGCAAAAAAATTTATATAAATCGGTGAAATAATCGATTATCTTCATTGTTTGTATTTGAGATCATAAAATTCATAGAGAATAGGAGAATTGAGCATCAAAGCATTGGAAGTTATCAATTTGGTTGGTTTGTGAATGGATTGAAGATTGAAATAGAACCCTAGCAGTCGTGTTGTTTCAAAATTTCCGTGAAACCCTATTTAATCAAGTAACAAGTATGGCAACCCCTGTTGTATTTGACATTGCTGAAAGGAAAGGATTTGTGTTCAATAAGCATCGATTCAAGTCCATATTAGATGATGTTGAAGGAGAATTTTCTAAGAATCCGTTAGGAGTTGTACATGTAGAAGACATTCACGCATATATTTATTACAAGAAGGAAACTGTTGGAGATAACAACATAGCTACTCTTATGGCTTGAATGATGAAACCAGACTATTCATTCAAAGATGAATACACACATCTCACTGACAAGCCTATATTTGAGTATTATAACATGCACAAGTTCTATGAGCCAGAATAGGTTGAAATCCTACTCAGCAGGATACATGATGACCTATATTGGATTGGTGAAGTTCCTATCCACTTTACTGCAGACCTAATTCATGATATGACTGGACTTCGTAAGACTGGACTAGTTCTTCCCACTAGTAAGGATGTTAAGAAGCAGGTTGAAAAAGCATGCATATCCAGGAGTGATAGGCATAGAATGACTATTGATCCCATTAAGGAAAATGACATCAAATTGGTCACTATGATACTAGGCTATAAGTTCTAGCATGCAAGCAGACTGAATAGTGTATCTGCAGCTATTGTCCTAGCAGCAATAAAGATGGTAAAGGATAATAATTAGTACAATCTATGTGATATATTGCATGCATAGCTGATTGAAAATATTAGAGCTATCAAGCATGACAAGAGAAAGATATTTAGATTTGGCTCTTTGATCATCTATCTATACTTTCACATTGTTGGTAAAGTTGCTAATCTTTACCCAGACAGGAGTAAACCTACCATGTCACAAATTTCACTAAAGGCTACATCAGAGAGTAGTGCTATGGACTCTATGGATATGGAGATAAAAAAATTTGGGATCAAAATGCATAAGAGGTTCAGATTATCAGAGAAGATAGTTGAGAAATACAAAGACACCATATGCTTCATGGTGGAAACTGACTGTACTTGCATGGAGGTAGTTGAGCCTAGAACAAAATGGATTCACCCACTTGGATATGAAGTTGAAGAACAAGTTTTGGAAGGATATGCACAAGTCCTCTTATCTGCGCCTAAGGACCCTAATGAACCTAGATGGGGTACTTACAGAGAAAAGATAAATCAAGCTGATTTTGTCTTATACAGTGTAGACAATAAAAGAAAGGCACCAAGGATTACATCTAACATGCTAAGAGTTCATGGTGTCACTCAAGAAGACCTAGATAAGGCTAGGGAAGATAAGATTACAAAAGAACTTGAGAAAACTGCTGCAGAGGTGAAAATGGAAAAATTTGATGATATCCCCAAGAAGAAGATGAAGAAATATGATGAAGGAACATCTGTGCCCTCAACTACTATTGACTTGGAAGCATCTCCACCATTAGTACCAAGTAAGTTGACTAGAAGGAGGAAGCAAGTTCCTACAGGTCACCCATCCTCAAGGACAACAAGGAGCAAGGTAAAGAACACTCAAACCCCTCCTGAGGTAGGATTCAGACCTAGTCTAACAGTCCTAAAGAACATAATTATTAATGAAGGAAGACTAGAATCTATTAAGAATGTCTATGACAAATACCAAGAGATAGACAAATTAGAAATTCATTCTATGATTATCTCTCACATGATCAAGTTTAAGAGGACAATATTGGAGCTCAAAACAATCATACCAGACAAAGTATGGAACATACTTGATGTATTGAAAAGGAAAGCAATTGAAGAGGATATGAGGATTAGAGAAGAAACTTTAGACAGTCTTCTCCATATTTTCTCACATGATGAGAAAGCTATACTGTTGGATTTGGTAAAACCTCATCTCAGAACCAAAAAAAGAATACTTTATATCATGAACAAAGAGTATGAACTGGTTGGTGAAGAGACTCAGAAAGTATTTGAGTGAGTATTTTTGGATAGACACATGTATCCATCAATGGCACCTACAGAAAAAATGAATCCAGTCCCTCCTAAATAGAGTAAATAATCTGAGATTCCAAGTGCACCTATGAAAGGTCCATAGGATTTAGCACCCACTATTTCAACACCTTCTGATATAGCCAAAGATTTAGAAGAAACTATTATGATCGATGATGTTAAAATATCCATGACCACTTCTAACAACAACATGGAAAAAGTTGAAAAAACATTTGTCAGCACTGAAGAGACAGAGAAGGTATGCACTGATAACACTTCCTTACAACAAGATGAAGTTCCAAACAAAGAATCAACAAATTTGAATAATTAGGAAGATAATCAAACTAATGAAACACCAGTTATGGAGATCCCTGTGGTAGGACTGCTACCCAGTATAATCCCAAATCTCTCAATATCTATATCTCATCCTGCTGTAGCTCAGATAAGTTCTCTCTGATAGTTAGCAATAGCCCTTTGAAGGGGTGCTCTCAGAGACAGACAAGATCCTTTAAAGAATAAACACCATTATATAAATACTCTATCATCAGGAAACTATACTACCCACTTGACCATGTTAAGGTCGACCTTGTTGGGTCAAGGTCAACCTTTTTGGGTCAGGGTCAACCTTTTTGGGTTAGGGTTGACCTAATCCCCAGAAAGGATGAGACCTTCCCATTTATGGTCAACCTTAAAGGTCAAGGTTGATAGAACTGGGTCAGGGTTGATCTTTTTGGGTCAAGGTCCACCTTACCTATGAAAACATGAATTTTCCAATCATAAATATCAAAACAAAGAACTTACCTCAGGAAGTGGTTGTCTGTTGGCCAGACGCTCTCTCAGGATCTCCATGCGGCTTGATCGAAGTTCTTCTCTCTTTGGAATTCTACTTATTTCTCTTATTTATAGTTGAGAATTAGGGTTTTATTAGGGTTTCATTTGAATTTACCTAGGTTAAATTTGAATTTTCCTTCATATACATTTAGATAAACATTCACTCCTTTTCATCATAACTTGAGTTTGGTAGCTTTGTTTTTAGTGTCGTCAGTGGTGTTGGAATTATGATTCAGATACCTAACCCCTTGAGTCAGTTTAGGAAGGTTAGGAATCCTTCTAAATATCTTAGGAAATAACTTTTCAATAAATCGCATATCCAGTGTATAGGTCTAACCTTATCACCCTGTTTCACCTTTCAGAATTAGTAAGCCAAAACATGGGGGGCATAAGGGGCTCTATGCACTTCTCAAATTCATCCTAGTAAGTCTTAGGTGCTCTATGGATTTTAATTAACCTTGTGTGATGCAGGTTGTGGTTACTAACGGTTTCTTGCAGGATCTCCATGTTGAGGACTTGGCTATATCCTTTTTTTACTTTATGATATTTTCTTACTTTAGCTCGCATATTCACGTAGTGTCATATCTAAGCTAAATTAGGGGCTAAATGTATCATCTTAAAATGGAAGCACTTCCATTTTCATAGGTTTAGCACCCTCATTTAGTACAATTGCATATTATATTTACATTTTAGGATGCATCTGCACTTAATTCTCCATTTCTAGATGAAACTAGGGTTAGGATCCTATGGATCCTCCTTAATTTCCTTCTTTATGGATTTATTTTTATGTAGAACCTATGTATTGGCTCTCCTAATCTTGATCATACCTCCTCTATGGCCTTTGTGCCTCTTCTTAGCACTCTAGTATGTTTTCTCACCTTCCTAGGTCCCCGACTGACTTGGGAATCTTGCAGATTTATCAAGGTGACCTACTTGAAACCTCAGGTCAGGGTTGAAGTCGATTATGACCTAGGTCAGAATCAAGGTTGGCCTTAACTTAGGTCAAGGTTGAGGTTGACCTTGACCTAGGTCAAGGTCAAACTTGACTTAGGTCAAGGTCAAGGTCAACTTTGACCTCTATCAGTTGTTGGTCCCCGCTTTTAGATCCAGAGCATATCAGGGTCCTAAACTTAAAAATACGTCACCGGGTCTGGGTGTGGAAGTGCTTTCTTCGATATTCAAATTAATACATCCCCTCCTTGGTTGGTGATTATTATTGGACCATAATTCAAGGCAAAATTTTAATTTGGGTCCCTTGCATTGCCCTAGGAGGTCTATATTGAGATCTCTATATAAACACTCTCTTTTGCCTTCATTTCTTCATGAAAGGAAATCGTGAGATGACATGATGCAATTATGATTATGACATGATGATATAGAAGGAAAAGATATGATGATGTCTTAATATATACAAGCATTTTGTGGATAAGCTATTGTGGATCTTCAATGGAGAAAGAAAGAGTTCTTCCTTCCTTCCTTCTTCTTAGATCTACCATTTTCAACATTCAAGCATTCAAAAGATACTATCATGGGGTAGCAACTACGGATTGTGATTTTGGTAGGAATAATTTAGCCTTGGGGGCTTGGTATGATTTCTTTATCATATTCAAATCTATGCATTGCTTTCTCATTTTCAATTCATGTTAGGGTTTTAATCTAGAGGATTAGATCTTAGCATTATACATTCAAATCTCTTTCTAAGAGCAACACACACATACAGTCTATTACATTCGGCTATTCATGAAGGTGGAAACCACAAAAACGGTGGTTTGACTAAGGAAAAACCCTATATAGGCATCCAAAAACCCCCTTTTTCAGATATCTACAGGTGATGTTTCAGGAGTTATAGGTCAAAATTGACATTCTGTTCTGGGTCAGAATCAACATTTTGTTCTGGGTCAGAATTGGAAATTCTGGGTCAAAGGTGACATTGACTTGAGGGTCAAAATTGAAATTGAGCTAGTTTAGAAAAATATTTCTGGGTTTTCTTTGTCTCTGCGTTTCTATTCCAGATTCGGTTGCAAATTTTCCAGAAACTCAACACATGCATCAGAAAAAGGGTATTTTCAGATCTGCTATGATGTGAGGTAGGTATTTTACTCCATTATTCTTTGAAAATATTTCCATCTTTACATTCCTTATCATAACAATTAAATGTAAATGGTTGAATATGGCATAAGGTTTCTTTTATATGAAAATCCCCATTGTTAAAACCCTATTTAAAAGACCATACCAATTTTATACTTTACAGTAGTAAACATTGATAATTGACTTGACTCATATTGCGAGGAAAAATCTAATTCGATTGCCCCTAGGTTATGATTCTGGATCAGGTTCAAGTCAAGAAGGTTTGCAGAAGAACCAGTGTCACAAAAGTGACTGAAAGCTATGTACAAACAGAAGCGAAGAATTACCAAGATAGAGTATTGATAAATGGAGCTTTGAGTACAACTCTAATGTCAACAAATTGATGTCAAGATGGTAGATATATGTTGTTTGCAAGAAATCTCATCAGTACGGTGACAGTAGATGGACGTAGTGAGAACCACTGGTGACTGACGCGAGAGAGATTCTCAAGTAGAGATATCTCAAAAATAGGTAGGCATCAACAGACAGACATTGTGAGAACCACTGGTGACTGACGCAAGAGAGATGCTCAAGTAATAGGAAAGTGCCCCCTAGAACAAGAAGGTTGCCCCTAGAGTACGACCAGGTTCAATTGATTTTTTGAGGGACATATTTAGAACAAAGCTTGACTCTTAGGAATTTGGGTTAGATTGCCCAGATACCTAGCAGTGAGATTTAGAGAACCATCTCTAGAACGAAGCTTGATCATCAGGGATCTAAGTTAGATTTCTCAAATACCTAATAGATTATCACCTTTCAAAATATTGTTCCCTGAACGAGGCTCAATCTTTAGGAGTCAAGGTTAGATTGCCCCGATACCTATTCATTGAAAGATAGTCAATAGAGATTTTTTTTTGGTTGATGCATCAAAAAGTGCCTATTTCTAGGTTTTCACCAAGATGACCATTTTTTAGGACTTTTTTCTAATTTTTAGAGATTACTCAATCTCAAGCAAGATCACATTGGTTTGGCCCCAATGTATAGCAAGGTGTAGGACATTGCAGATGGATTAGAAAGCTGATGGATGAGACAAATAAACAATGATGGATGAAGAGGGTGAATTCAAGCCTCAAGGACAGTCTCCTCATGATTAACCAAGCTAGGGAAAATGAATATAGCAATGTAGGCTCATGGAGTGGTGCTGGATAGCATATAGGATGATGACCAGATGTCATGAAAGCATGTGGTCCAAAAGAATGGACATGTCAAGAGACTTTTGAGAAATAATTATTCATTTTTTTCATTCTTCATTTAGATCAAGACCAAGGGGTCAATATTGGACAGGATATAGCTATGATAGTGTGATTGGGATAAGGGGTGATGGAGGTATAAGGGCATGTTTTCCATTATGGCTCGAATGCTCATAGATAGGAAGGATATGCTTGGGATAAGCAAGATGATGATAGCATGTCATGGATGAGAGAAAGTAGATAGGATAATGGAAAGGATAATGAATGTGAGGATACATGATACCCATGGATAGGTTCAACCTTGTCAAGATCACCAAAAGGAATATGCATGCACATGGGTTAGATAGATGTAAGATATGATAGATAGGATGACATGGAAGGAACTTGCATCCAAGTGAAGAGTGCAAGTAGGAGGAATTATGCATGATGCCTATTTGCCAATTTTTCATCATGGTACTTATCCAAGGCACCACAAGAAGTGGTTTTCATCATAGGATAAATTGATTTATCTTTACTTTTGCTATCAAGGTGCCTGTTTACCAGGTTTTCACCAAGGCACTTTTTTTTTCATTTTTTGTACTTTTGATTTTATTGAGGAACTTTAGCTTCTTGATATTTGGATAGTGCTCCTTTGAAAGATATGATGGAATAGCTTGAGGCTTTGATCTATGAGCTGATATGGATCTTGTTATACGAGGGCTCAAGATGGATCTAGTATTCAAGGTAATGGATTTTGGGACATGAGGACCCAAAATAGAGGTAGAAGATGACAGATGTTTAGATGGAGATGAAGTGGAAGACTTTGGAAGCTTGGATGCCAACTCTAACTTTTCCTTTTTGTTCAAGCCTGTTAAGATAGACTTGGGAATCTACGTAACTTTTGATTTTCCTTTAATTTTAGATGATTTAGAATGCAATTCTTCCATGATGGATTTAGGAACCCATATCTTATTTGATATTATTCATTTCTTAGTGGACCTTTGTGGTCTCTTGAATGTTTCCTTTTTCTTTGTAGTCACATGTCGATTAGATGGGACATAGTGATCTTCATATGTAAGCAAATTTTTTTATTTATGATTTTTTCGTTGCACATCCAAATTGATTCCAAAATACTTAGGAGTTGTGGATGTATAAGGTTGATATGACTAGTTCATATGGATGGGTTGATAGGGAGAGTTAAAGGATGTATGTCTTTGTTGATCTTGATAGGGGATAGGGTAAGCAGATGACAAGCTAGTAGTGATAGGCATGTTCGATGGAGGGATATAAGGACCCAATATAGATGGAAGGTTTGAAGGCTTTAGTTTTGGGATATTGGGACCAAGAATGGACTTGGAGGATGGAGAAGGCACATGCTTACTTTTGAATGGAGGGAGATAAGGTGTGGAAGGGATATCAACATATTAAGAGTGAGCTACATGACCAAGGCTCTTTTCTTTTGAATTCATCTTCATATCAATAGGAGCATGAGTAACTTTGATAGGAGTAGCTGAAGCTTGAGGGGATTTGTTTTTCTGCAAGGAATTTTGATGAATGATTGTCTCTTGAGGTGGATATGGAGACACATGACAAGGAAATGATGGGATGCTCTGATCTTGACAAGGATCATTAGATGGTTCAGAAAGGGTACTTTTTTCTTGTTTTTTAATAAGCTCAGTAGAGATGGTGGAAATGATATCTCAATCTCTCTTGGGGGATGGATAAGATATAGCAGGTGCAAGAGTGTCTACTAGGAAGAAATGGAAGGAGATGAGAGGATCATCATGATTTTGGTCAACCATTAGATAAGGTTGGATGGTATCTTGATCTTGATCATCATTGATATTTGTTTCATCACACTATGGATTATCCTCTTGAAATAGAACCACTTCTAAAGACAAGGTAGGAATGTTGGTCTGCATGAAGGATTCTTGAAAAACTAATGAAGTATCATTTTGAGTAGGCATGCTAAACATTGAATCACATGGAAGCTTTGGGTCTATGATCTTTGAATTCTGAGAAAGACTTGTATTTGTATGCTGATTAGCTTGGATTTCATTTAGAGGTAGTCCTTGAGAGTAGACATAGTCTTCATTAGGCTCATTTCTTGATAAAGATGGTGAAGCTTTAGGAGATCGAGGAATGGTGGAAGAAGTAGATGTTCTATGTGAACCATTACTAGACAAGGATTCTTGATATTGATCATGCTCGAGATTAGTATCTTCACTAGCTGATTCATTAGGATTTTCCAATTTGATTATGCCATCATCTATGAGATCTTGGATTTCATGTTTCAACTCCATACAAGATGAAGTTTTATGCTTATTTCTTTGATGATACACGCAATAGGGACTCAAGAATCTCAATCCATGTGATATGGCTGGAGGCAATGTGATGAGATTATGGTTAAGAAGTTCTTGCAATGTTGATTTATAAGATTGTCCCAAAGGAGTAAAACATCTCTCTAAAGGAAAATTAGACGCTTCTTGACTTGCAATATCTTTCTTTTGTGGATAGAAAAGACTTTCATCTGATTTTGTCATAGTTTCTTCTACATTCTCTTGATCAAATATAGAGTTGTCATAAAACTGTGCTTGATCAAATATGGGTTTATTGTGCTTAGATACCTCTTTTATTAATGAGAACTTATTGAATGGTATATCCTTTTCTCCCTCTAATTCTTGGAGTTCATATTTTAAAGTTTGGAGTTGTTTTAATAAAGCTGCCATAAGAATCTCTTCGTCCTTGTTATTAGGACCATCAGGTTTAGCCCATTTTCTTTTAGACATTACAAGATTGTTTGGATTTGCTTTCTTAGAAGATTGAAGAGGAGGTATGATGAATCAGTTGTGAGGTCTACCTCTACCTTCTCTAGTGATATGTAAGGGGAATGCATTGCTACTTCAAGTCACAACAGTCATAGACTAAGATTATGTAAGGAGAGTGAACTAGGACTACGCTTGGAACTATGTCTCAAGATAAGTGCACAAGAGTGCCAAGAGCTTAAGCATACCTAGCATGATTCATTAGAGATAAGGCTAGAACAACCAAGAGATGACTATTGCATCGCAAGGTATGACAACATAGTAGAACGAGTAAGTAGATAAGAGATGAGACAAGTTCAAGTGAGAATCACATAGTTCTCAACCTGAGACATCTAGTTGCAGACTATGTATAGACAGGAAATAGGTAGACAAACCCCAAACATAAACCAAATTGAGAAGAGTGACATAGAACATACATCAAATAGCTAGTTGTTATGAAAAAATGGGACAGTTGCACATGAAGAAGTAATTTCTCACATGAAGATTCCTAATGGCTCACGCGAGACTTTGCTGCCTGGCATGAAGAAAAGTAGAACTGGTGTGACAGACTGGTAAGCAGATGAAAGTAGATGAGAAAAATTTCACACAAAGATTGATAGAGTGTCACGCGAAGATGATCAGTGAGTGATGTGAATATCTAGAGTGTCACGCAAAATTGTTCATAAAACTAGGTGAATTTTTGTAGAAACTGAGAGTTTGGACCATTTTTTGAGATAGAATTTGATTTCAGACATAGATTGGACTGTTCTCTAATAGAAAATTCATATTGTAGACTATTTTGGACCATTTTAAGATTGATAAATTTGAGTTTGTATGTTTAAGAAATTGTGACACAAGCAGTAATCAAAAAAATTTCAACTGAGGACAAAGAAACTCGAAAGAATAAGGGAGTGATGACAAGTTTGAACATTTTGAACATTTGAGGACTCAAAAAAGACACTCACTTATCCCTAAAAAAAGGTAGAGAAGAAAAAATCTTTGCCTCACAACTTATGTGCATGTGTGCACCTCACACAGTAGTGTCACCCCTGAGAGGGCGCTTGTGTTTTTGGTGTTTCCAAGGAATCAATAATATATGTTCAAAGGACACCCTTGAAGTAGGGACTAGTGTCATATACCACCTTCAAAAGTCTAGGTGCATGCCTATGGTGAGAATCTATGGGAGATAATTTTTCCCCTCCCTGCGCAAAGATTATGTCTCCTTTCAGAGGTGAACCAGGTAAGGAAACTAGCTAAAATGGTATTTAGTAGGATTCTATTCACATTAACCTCTAGTGGCCTCACAAAAGAGGTTGAGAAATATAGCCACACTAATACCTGAAAGTGTACACCCCTGACAAGCAAGGCTGAGAGCGACGCCACTAAGTACAACAAATAGGGCTTCCTTAAGATATACGACATCAAGAATCAAGACGAAGAAATTAACATGGCTTTGGAGTCTTTTGATCAACAAAGAAAATTTAATATAGTGGGGTGGAATCACCAGCGAAAGGTGTGTACCCACTTGGGTCATTTCTGGAGGTTCAACTTCTGACAGGCCCGCTAAAGGTGAGTTGAACTTGGTTTGGTTTCAAGGGTCAAATTTTTTGAGAGCATAATCCTCTACCTCTACACCTGACCCAAACATGCCAGACATATTCATCACCGAGATAACTCCTGTTTCAACAAATCCAAGAGCTTCTAGGTTTTTGATTCTCTCAAAGAGAGAAGAGCATACTCGCCTCACTAATGGATATGCCAATTGATTTGTTAACTTTACTTGCTCCCCCAGGTATCACTCCTTTAGCAGTGTCTAGGTCTTTGAGTCATTCATGGGCATCACTTCCATGTAATGAAGAGCCTAATACCCTATTCTATTATCAAGACCCTTAAGAGATTTTAACAAGGCCCTAATTAGGCTATGTAGAGAAAGCATGAAAAAAAAATGATGTTTATGTGGGTTTGAAGTTCTTTGAGAAGCGTGCTCTGACATGCCTCCTGCAATCAAACTATCAGTAAGTTTGCATAGATGTGGTTGAAGGATTCTTTGACATCTCATCCTACAGACAACTGGTTAAGCTGTATTAGAAATAAAACCAAAAAACCACAGTAAACAAAAAATATCAGTAGTCTAAAAATAGAGATATAAAAATAGAAAATTAACTGTGTGAAGATTCACTATAGGCAGCGTGAAGATTCACTATAGGCCACGTGAAGATTCACTATAGGTCATGTGAAGATTCACCACAGGCTATGCAAAGATTCACTAAAGGCCACACGAAGATTCACTATAGGTCACACAAAGATTTGCATGGACAAGCAAAACTTCACGCAAATCTATGGAAAACTTCACGCGAGAATTCACTGCAGAGACGTACGGACGAAAAAAAATGAAATCAAAAATAAAATATGAGGCCATAAATTGAATATCCTGCCCACGATGGATGCCAAAAATGTATATGCTAAATGTGGGCCTCTTTACTTAGCCATACACTTCAACATAGTCCTTATTCATCAGTCACATATAGAAATGAATATGAAGTTATTCATCCTGCATGCCTGGATGAGTCGACCTATTACCTCCTATCTAGATGGGGTTTAGAGTAAGCTCTCAGAATTCAAGAACCCAACAACCGAGACCAATCTAAGAATGGAGGATTTAATCTAGAAATGTAGATGCAATATTAGTCTAGAAATGAATATGAGATTAAGCTAAGAAATGAGCATGAGATTAATCTAAGAACACTTAAAATAAACTAAGCTATGCATGATTATGTTAGAGTATTATTACTTTATGCTTATTAATTAAATCATATCGATTTAATTATATAAGTTTATATTACTCTAGTTACTTAAGCTTCACTTAGGTACATTATTAATTAATTATTAATTAATAATGTGCAACCTAGTTTTTTCCTTTAGGGTTTCTTTCTCACCTTTTATAAGGTTGAGCTTTGTACTTTTTCTCAGTTCGCATAATAGATTTTTGAGCTCTGACATCTTTAAGCATAAGAGGTTTCTGCTTTTTCCATTTTGTTGCTTCATTCTTTGTGACAGGTTTATTGCATGCAGCTAGATCTTGGAGTTGAATCTAATATTTGATCAGTTTCTACATGGTATCAGAGCCTTGCTGCTGCAGCTTGTTCAAGTTTTTTGGAGCTGTGGATCAAGCCCTCTCTTTCTGGGGTTTTCTGGTGTTTTCTATATTCGATCTAGAGGTTTGCAATTTTCAGAGTCATTTGAGCCAAAACAGACTCCGCCATTGCGTTCAGAAGGCCTGGGAGAGTTGAAAAACATATAAAGTTTGACTATTTTAGCCTTTGTGACCACAGGGAAAAAAAATTTGGCCTCCTAGGGCCGTACGGCTTGAAAATTGAAAAAAAAAAAAAAATCATTTTTTAATCAAACACATCGCTGCCAGCAGCACCGCCAGCGCGCAGCCCGGGCACAGCTAGTGCCTCACCGGCCACCAGCCCGCCGCCCAGGCACGCCACCGCAGCCTAGTGGCTCGGCCGCCACCGGCGTGTAGCCCGGGTGCCACCATCTCCCTGCCGGGCCGCCACCTTAGCCGGTGCCACCGCCCAGCCACCACCAGCCCGCAGACAACTGCGCAGGGCTGACGTCACGGTGACGTCAGCAGCCGAAAATTTTTTTCCGGCAATTTTTTTAAAATTTTTCGGGCAATTTCAATTTTTCTGGTGGTCAAAAAACTTTTCCGAGCGACTTTGACGGCCGTCAAATTTAACCCGACAAACATGTGATGGGTGTTTGGCCGTCAAATTTATTCGCATGACTGGTTTTTTCCAGTGAGCATATTTTTGGAGGTACCTGTGGTTTTTTGCCCATATCTTGGGCATACAGTGTTCTTTTTCAGAAAACAAAATATCATCGGAAAGGTGTTTCTGAGACGGACGCAATGATGCTAGTTTTGTTTGCTGATTCAACCATTTGAGTTCCTTTTTTTAGTGTTGAAGTTGAGGCTTTGTTTTCCTTCCACTCTGCATCCGGTGTTTAGGTTTTTCTCTCATTTTTTCTGTGCTTTCAGTAGTTGATTATTTGTGGTGCACAGGGGATAGGATTATACATTATGGGGGGGTGCATTTTACTTTCTACAATTTCCTTCAGAAAGACCCTTCTACTTCTGTCTTATTCTTCTTCCAATGTTGGACCCCTTTGTGGCCTGACTGACTGATGGGGAGGTCAGCTTGCTCTCTGAGACTCCTACTCTTTTCTAGAAATCTCACCAGGAATCCTATTTAATTCAGGACTCTCTAGACTCACCCTTGAGTCTCTTAGGGCTGCTCTCAGACCCTAACCAGAAGGACTATCGTATTCCCTCTTTCCTAGGTTCCCTTCCCACCGAAAAGTTTCACTCCTCATCTCATCTTACTCTCCATGACTGAATCAGATGAGTCATGCACCTTTCTCACTCTATCTCCTTTCCTTACAAGTTCCCTAGCCGGACCATATAGCTCACCTAGGACTTGTTTCCAACTCTGACTAGTCTCTCCTCAGTTCCAGACACAAACACAAAACAAGAATAAAAATACATGATGGGTACCTTTTGATAGTCACATTCCATACGCCAGATCATGAGAGTCAAAAGGTATCCATTAAACTGAAATGAACTCAGAATACTACTCTACTGAAGTTTATACACAACAGAAAATATACAGAACACATAGAACACTCTTCTTTATTGAAAACTGCAAATTACAATGTAATCTCAAATCTACTGTGCTAGCATGTTCAATCTCTAAGTTCTTCAGCACCCTAATGGTTCCTTTCTCTTTCTTTTTATCCCCGGCATCTTCTTGGTCTGTAACCATTTTTAGGTTACCTATCCGCCTGAGGAATCTCAACTGCCTCGGCTCTTCGTCTTCCTTCTATAACTGTCATCACCATCTTTCTCTGCATGGTCGACGACGTGGAGGACGTTCTTCTCTGTGGCATTCTTTTGGCATTTTCTGACTTTTCAACTCTTTCTCCTTCTGACACGTCAGCATGTTTGATCATTTGACCGCTCTGCTCTTCATCACATAGTCGCGAGTGAAAATGACCTTTTATGTCTTGGTCTGCGACTGAGCGATTACCTACTCGTCGCACTCTCGCTATGCATTTTCCTGATTTGGTTTTTACCTGGCGACTGAGCGATGAGCTCAAGTCGCATACCCGCACTGTCTTTCCATGAGCTGTTAATTACTCTGCGAGTATGCGACACACATTAGTCGTGCACTCGCTGCACTTTCTGACGAGCTGGATAATCATTAGCGACCCTGCGATACAGTCAGTCGCGCACTCGCCATACTTCTACTTGAGCTGCCATTTCCTTCGTGACTGAGCGATGAGCTCCTGTCACGCATTCGCGATGCTTTCATCCGAGCTACCTTTTTCCTTGCGACTGAGCGATGAGCTCACTGTCGCGCTGTCGCGATGTTTTCATCTGAGCTGACCTTCATCTTGCGACTGAGCAATACACCGCAGTCGCGCACCCGCCGTGCTTTTCACTTAACTGTCATGTCAACCGCGATCTTGCGATGCACAAGGAGTCACTCACTCGCACATCCCACTTAGTTGTTTGCTGCTCGGTGACTGAGCGATTAAGCGCTTGTCGCGTTATCACACTGGTTTTTCATTAACTGCGAAATGACTTGCGAGCTTGCGATGAGCTTCTCGTCGCATTGTCACGCACTGCCTTTTCTGCTAGCCATCTGCGACTGAGCGACTAGTTCCTCGTCGCGCACTTGCTCACTAATAAACTTGACACATGACTAGCTTGCGAGTGTGCGATGCATGATTTTTCTTCTCTCCACTGGCTCTGCGACTTTGCGACTGAATGAAGAACTGTTCAGGCTTAATGACCGGGATTGAAAACTAACTGTGATCTGCTCCTTTTGATCACTCAGCAAAAATTGCTAGGGTTTGGAGCTAAACCCTAGGGTGCTCTGCACCATACTCCCCCCCCTCTGAGAAGGAGAAGTTAAGATGAACTAGT
>MU227726.1:1666783-1689887 GCA_018584345.1 Thuja plicata
AACCTGGAGGTCTCATCTCGGTTAGCATAAGGTCCCACAACCTTGAGATGATTCCCATGTTATACTGGATTATCAAGACCAAGAGAGCTTGAGATCAGAGGCGCAAATTCAGTGTATAACAGGTAAATCAAAATTGAATGATTGCTAATGATAAATTGTGTAAGGTGCTAAAAGTTTTAGAGGTACTGATTCACTCCTCTCCTCTCAGTACTACTTCCCATTAATTTCAACATTATGATGATGTGAATGTAGTCTTACCCTTTCAATAAAATATTTTCACTCAAATGAAAATTTTTACTACACTATCACTTTATGAAAGTGAAAATAATTTCCACATTTCTCCCCATGTTTCTAAATGCAAATTTCCACATTTTTGTGTAACTCTTTTCATCTCATAGGTGAAATACACACTATCAATCACACCTTTGTGTGCAATGGGAACGTCGTAGATTTATGGAAAGGTCATTTAAGTATTTATCCCTTTGTTTGTCACTCATTCTCATCCTCTCGAGATCTCCTTAGCTTTGTATCAATATATCTCACCATCTATATATCTTTATAACTCTTCCTCTCTATCTCTCCCTCTCAATTTCTCCCTCTATATCTCCCTAGATCTCTTTCTATCTTTACCTCTTGATCTCTCTCTAACTCTCTATCTATTTTCCCCATCCTCCCACTTTATATTCATCTATATCTCTATCCAACCATCTCTCTCCATCACCTTCTTCCTATACCTTTTAATCTTTACATCTCTATATTTCTTCTTCCATCTCTCCCTCTATATGTATCTCTGTCTGTTCAGCTCTCTATCACTCTCGATGCCTATATATCTCCCCTTTTCTACCTCTCTCTATTACTTTCTACTTATATCTTTATCTTTATATTTCTCCCTCTCTTATTCTCTATTTTGTTTTATATTTACATCTTCCAGCTGCACTCTCCCCCCTCTCTCTCCTCTCCATGTCCCTCTTCATCTCAATCTCCATCTCCACACCTCTCTATATCCTTACACTATATCTTTCTGTTTCTTTATCACCCCTCCCTCTTTCTATCCCTATCTCTCCCTCCACACTCTCTCTCTCTCTCTCTCTCTCTCTCTCTCTCTCTCTCTCACACACACACACACACACACACACACACACATTATCATTGCATCTAGACACATCTCCCTCTTTGTATTCATCCATCTCTCCAACCCCTTTGTTATACCTTTAAGTCTGCATATATTGGACGTTGCAAAGTCGGCTCAAGGCTTATAGACTACAGAGACATTCATTGATATATTCCTATCTATCAACATCGGTTGTCAAACAATGCGTTTCCTATGTTGTCCGCCCATTTATTGTCTCTTTTTTTCAGAAAGAAAAATCAACATATATTTATAAATTATAGATATATTTACGTATTTAATTAATATATACATAACTATAAATGATTTAGAATACATCTATATCTCAATATATTTTTAAATTATCTCTTTATTTTAAATGTAACTATTGTAATTTAATAAACTTTGAGGGCATGAAGGTGACTACCAACAATCTGCGGGCTCTTCTCTTCATGCTGGAAGGGAACCCTACTCCCATTGTCATGGAAGATGAAGTTGATAAAGACACAAGCTCTACCGGCCCTGGCTCTCGTACTAGGGCAAGCACTAAAAAGCAAAAATTAGCCAACTCAAAGGAAATCATGGCTCTCCAGGACTCCATCTAGCAATTTGAATTGCTGAAGGAAGACACAACAGAGTTTATGGAAAATATGACTTAGCTGTGCTGGTTCTCATTTCGTTCTTTTTTGTCTATTTTGTAGTTTTTTGTTGGCTGGTTATGCTGGGGGGTTTCTAATGTCTAAACTGTATTCATATTTATATTTTATTGATAATATAAGAATTTAGAAATTGTGTCAATAAATTATTCATGACCAATCTTTGGCGGAGACATGATGCTGACAGCTTGTCTTGTCTAGGAAGTTGCAACCAAACGTACGGTAATATGGACATGTAATGGATGCACATACATTAGTGAAAATGAAAGTGATTTGATATACAACAATCATGTTGTTCGTTTGATATTTGTCTATCTACCTATCTCTACATTTCTCTACAACTTTATCTACCCCTTTATAACGCTATCTACATCTCTCTAGCTCTCTCTGTCCCTCTAGCTTTAGCTACTTCTCTCTATCTTTTTTCTATCCATATCTTTCTAGCTCTATTTACCTCTCTCTATCTCTTTCTATCACTCTTTATCTATCTCCATCTCTCCTACTATATTTCTCTCTCTTAAGATTATAAATAATATTATTTTAAAAATATTTTTTTTTTCAGTGTATGTATAGTTTGCACATTCCCTAAAGGCTACAAACTATAATATATTACGTTAAAATTGTCTAAATTATGCAAGGGTACAAATGAAAAATATTAGAATATCATATTAAACATTATATATAATAAATATAAAAATAATACAATATTGTATACAGATGCAATTAAACAACACAAATATTTAAATATATAATTTTATTATTTTGTATTGAAAATATATTTGATATTTACATTGTATAAAATCCAAAAATTAATTATATTCTACTTAAATAAATTAAATGATTTAAAATAGAAAATAAAATATTAAATTTACGTTGTCAAATAGAATAGTATTGTTAGAAATTATTAACAAACCCTAGCAAAAAAATCTTAATCATTGTCCTATATGTAATAACTAATATTAATAAATATATAAAACATAATCATTATCTTTATATTTTGATCACAAAAATATTATAACTCACTTGATTTTCTGTAAATCTCATCACACAATTAATACTTCTAAATTCATCTTAAACATCATTAATAAAAAATTGTGTGGAGCTTGAATAGATGTAAACTGATAAATTATTATATTATACAATCTTTTGTGGAGTTTGAATAGATGAAACTGATCAATTGTTGATGTTATAATATTTTTGATCCGTATATTGCAATTGTACTGGCCACATGTTTCAAATTTTAAAATTTGTTTGTATGCTCTCTAACACTTGTCATTCCAATTCAACAATGACATTACAGCTCAGACACATAGCAATACCGAGAGCAGATTGTACCACAAGCTTTTAAAAACTAAATTGACCTCTTATTTTCTATAGTTTTCCAGAGAGTTGTACCATTACTTTCCTCTTCCATTTCCATTCATTATCCCATTTTCACAGACATATGCTTTGAAGGTGGTAAGTAATATCACTTCCTCAGCCATTCTTTTTGTTGTTGCCTGAAATCTGTAGCCTCACTCTCATTTTGGTCAAGTAAAGTTGTTGATTAATTGTATAGGCTGAGTTCATAGACCCAATTCAAGGTCCCTGCATTTTATTTTATTTGCATTCGTACATGCGAATTCTTGTATATAATCATCTTTGATTTACCATTAGAATTATCAATGATATATTGATTTTTTATATATCCATTATTTTACATTATGTAAACTTTTCAGTTTCATTGTTGTTTTCATATTTTATCCATAGGTATGCTTTGAACTGTAGAAAGAGCAAGACAAAAAGGGCTTGGAAACAGAATCTACAGAATATTGTTTCATTTGGAAAGAAGGGGATAGCCTCGACCTGGAATACAAGGTCTTACTCTAGGCCATTTGGGATAGACAAGATTTTGCAGTTAATGTCGAAGGCTTTATCCCAATCTTGTTCTGGTATCTCCGTCAGAGACGAGTATTTGGTGTCCTTTATGTCATGTCATTCACAACTATTTGGACGGGCCTGAACCTTGCCTCTGTCTTGTCACAACCGCTACACGTCCCATTAGGGTTTGGGTGGGTCAATTTGAGAGGATACGCAGATGTCAACATTCACTTGAAAATCGATGAACAGTTCAGATGACTTCAATGGTAGTCATTATGTCTCCCTGATTTCCCACCATTAAATTGTAAAAATTACCCTGGACTCTCTCAGATAAAAACACCTACTACGTAATTACTTTTATCTAAAAACATAATATGAAATAAATAAAATATTAGGCATCTATACTCAATGTTGTCATTGTGAATCCTATGGTAAAAACACATTTTAAAAGATATATAATTACCACATTGTTTTGGAATTCGGAAAGTAGAAATGAGAGAAACACTTGGGGAGAAAATTATAATAAGTTAATTTCAATTCAATGCTTAGCGTCATTCCATTGAAAAGGTTGTTCAAGACTAAGGTTTCTATCTTGAGAGAGCTCATCCTCTTTCACAAATTGAGTACCATCATCTCATTTTGTAAAAACTACATCTACACCATTTTAGTGATATAAATTAGTAGTTGTCGTACCATAAAACACAAAATGTTGCCCCACACTCGTGCATGCAATACTTCTTTGTTCAACGTTCTTGAAATTAAGGGTGTATAAACACAACTGAACTTGTTTGGCTTACACTTAAAAGAAAACTAATATATTATGACAGTCTTCCCAAGACATATCAATGCCCAATTGTTGCTTAAACTAACACACTGAGTGTACCAAAGACACAAACAAAGCCCTCAATTCTAAAATACGTTCCAGAGTACATCATTAATTCAAAGTTCAAAGGTTCTGAAATCTTTCTTGCTAAATTTGATTTGTGAATTTCCTACAATCATATTTCTCCCTATGTGATGATGCCTCTTTGAAGATCATGTGAAACAATCCATAAGCCTCATCTGTGTCTCCACATTTTGCAAACATAATCTGCCAAAAACAACTTACAAACCCTTCATTAATGGTGTGGACAGAGGGATGCCGGAAATGATTGTTGATTTTTCCCGTACAACTGCCATCGCATTTGCTTGTGGTTTGTAAATCCCTTTCACCAAAATCCATTTGTGCATATCCCGCACTCATTACACTCCATAAGATGACGACTCATTGAGAGATATGGTCAAGCACTTCATGTGCCCTGTCTGTACTGCTTTAAACACCGTTATCTTTACACAGGCAGATAAAATGCTAACAAAAGGTGTGGAAGTTGGTTTTACACCTGTAAATTGCACTTTCTTGAAAGTTTCTACATGTCAAAACACAACTGAGGGCCACCAGGTATGCATCTTGATAAAATAGAAAATAATGTTTTGGGAGGTCACCACTGAAGGAATATGTTCATTGAGACATAGGGAAAATGTGTGTTAGAGGTATTTTCCGCACACCTTAGTGTTTGCAAGATATTAATGGTCGAAATTGTCATAACCCAAAAAAACTGGATTACTTAATTGATGATGAAAAAATTGGAATTTAAAATTTATTATAGAAAGTTAAAATTTCATTCGCATATCGTAGTTTTCGGGATATGAATAAACGGTTAGGGAAGCAATGGAAAGTTAATAGAGAATAACTGTTTCCTACTTGGAGGCTAGTGGTAGCTGGTCTTCATCTCAGCATGCTATTCATTTAGGAGGGGGGTTTTTTTTTTCAATATACGGTAATACCATGGGCACAATCCTTGGTCTTGGGACATTAAAGAATGAGATGCAATTCTTGAGGGGGACGATAGAGAAGGGGAGAAGGAGCATTTATCTGGGAAAAAAAAAAAAGAGGATTGAAGGTAAACAGCGCTGGCAGCCAAGGGAAAGAGAGTGGTCGTCTGTAGTGGCAGGAGAGCTACCATCTCCACTGCGGGTTTCGAAATACCAGGGAGAAAGGGAGTAGATTATTCTTGATTTGGGAAGACTGGACAGAGGTGATTGAGAAGAGCAGCAGGATTGGACTCAACCGGATTTTGGGAAAAAGAAGACTTCAATCTGCTCCAGCACGTGAACTCCAGGTTCCTTTCTTGTGACTTAAAAATCAACTGCTATAGAAAAGGTAACTTAAATGAGAAAATGTTCTCTGTTTTTTTTTCTTTTAAATAAGAAAGGCGTAGATGTGTTTACTATTGAATAATAGAAGAGGTTAGTGTTGTTGGACTGTAGACATGGGAAACCGTAGTTAGGATTGTCCTAAACTATTATTGCAGTTTTAAGTTCTTGGAGTTGTTTGTTGTTGGTATATATTTATATTCCTACTCAAAGCCCTTAGCATGCATATTTGTACACCGAGATGAGTATGGGTTTTATTATATGCTAGTACTTTGGCGCCGTGAGTTTCTCTTTTATCTTATTCCCTACTCCTTACTATGTTTTATGCATACAACTAAGTAAGCTAGGTTCATTGTTTATCTCAAACCTTGTTGACTGGCCTCCTCCGATGGTTTTCATTCTACCTTGTTGACTGGCCTCCTCCGATGGTTTTCATTCTATTTTCAATCGTATTGTCCAATCATGAGACAAGAACCCTCCCATCGATGTGCATGCTTTGTTGAGTATGGTGGCATCATATCCTTCTAATATGTAAAACTGCTTCCGCGACAGAGTTAAGTCTGTGTGTCTCTTGTTACGCCCTTTTTTAACAGAGAATGGCTTAAAATGATTGTCTTTTGGGTGGCATCTTTTCCTTACTTCCCTGCATGAGCCGCTACTTCTTCTTTGCTCGCGGTAGCTAGGAATGATTCCTTTTTAATTTAATTGGTTTTTGGTTTTATCAATTTCGCCATTGGAATTTTGGCAGATTCATGTTAGAAAGCTTTGCATCAATGATGCGTCATCTTTAGTTTGCCTGCGCTATGTATCATTTAGTTTTTACAGTGCATCTTTTATCCTTTGGTTTTGGTTTTGGATTAAGGAATGGAACCATGGATGTCTTGAATAAGTCACTCTACTTTCCAATAGATAGAAATGATTGCTGAGTGTTCATTTTATATGTTAATCGCATTTATGTTATTGAAATATAATACTGTTTCTCAGGATCTGTGTGAATTGCGGTTTACCACTACTGATTGCAATACTCGAGAAGTTTTGAAACCTTGTTACCAAATCTATTTTGTGCATAGATATCTTGTCTTCACAGCTTAAACTGGTGTGATTATATTATCCTGTGCAATTCGTTCCACTGTGTTTGACTAAGCGGTGTATCACGCGAAATCGTGTATCATCTAAGTTTGTAGATTCCCTCAGTAGATGCGTTCTTTAATTATTACTAGAATCAAGAGAGATAACACCCTACGCTTAACTAAGCATTGAGTTGCAAATGGTCAACAACATCCAATGTCTACCTTTATAATTTTTACATTTTTTTAAATTTACAGGAAGAATTTGCACATTTTATGCATAAGAAGATTGAGTATATTATTTTGGTATCTGTAAGACAGTATGTGTTATTTTTTTTTCTTGTGAAGAAAAGAGTGATGCCATTAGCAAGTGGCGCTAAGCCTCACTATAATTAATGAAATTGTTTGTCGGATAGAACCTTCTTTTGAGTTATTGTATAAGAGAGTAACCATTCTTACATCTGATTATCACACGTTTAAGAACTCTCTGATGATTGTTTTGAGTCCAGAATCTTTGTTACTCCTTACTATGTTTTTAAAGCACATAGGATTTTACAAAGTGTTGTGAGTCAAAAAGCCCCTTTTTTTAAAAAAAAAACACACTAAGTGCATAGATGAACTTCTTGAGTTATCTTTGTCTTTTTTTTTTTTCTATATGAGTTGGAATTGAAAACTTGGGGTGATATGTATTGATGTTATAAGGGTGATGTTTTCTATTGTATAACTATTCTTGAGCAACATGATTGTTTTGTTAGTTTTGTTAGGAATATGATAACTTCTGCGTGACTATGAGTATAGTTATGGATTTGCATTTGGATTCCATGAACTCTATTTGATTGTCCTATTTTAGTTATGAAAGGATTATTTCTATAAGAGAAATGTTTTGGATTCTTTGATATAGTTATATGTGTAATTAAAATACAAAGAGTATGATGCTTCATGAGTTTCGGTAATTCTCTATTGTAACATTGATTGAACGATTATGTTTTTAGAATAATCTCGTGTTGTTCTATATGAGATGGAAATAAGAACTCGCGTATGATTAGACTACTCAAAGAAGGATGTTTTCTTTGCTGGCGGCATTGGAATGCTTTAATTTCATTATATTAAGTTTGTAAGTTTATATGCACCAATTCCATTATTCCTCTCAGTTTTGCTTGTTTAGACTACCTCGAGCTGGGCTGGGTATCTTTCATGTCAAGAAAGATTCCGGGGAAGCGTAATTGCTTCATGGTAGGGTGGAAACGCACTCCTACAATATTCTTGCCCTCATGTTTTGTGTGTAGCAGGTCTTTGGAGCTCCTATCAGGAAGGTTATCATGAATAGCATATTATGGATTCTTGTATTGACCATTGGTCTATTGTATTTATATTGCACTCTTATGGAAATCGGTCGATAAATCATGTAAATCTCTGTTAAGATCTTATGTTTATTGCACTTCGACAGATTGGTCGAAGTCACTCTTCTGCTTTTGTAATTCGACAAGATGGTCAAATTCTGTTATGTCTTTAATGTTTTATGACATGTGATGTATTGGGTGTTTTCGATAGTGTGGTCGACACGTTTCCTTATTGTAGATGCATTTATTCTATTCGACAAGTTTCTTAAACCGTGTACCTTTTCACTATTTTTTAAAATGGAAATTATTTGTTTGTCGATATGTGGGTTCGACATTTGACTATGTTGACCAACTCTCTCTTGTCTTGTGGATATTGCTGATGTGGCACCTTGTCAAGGTCACAGTCCTTATAGAAATTGACCACTTTCATACTCTTCTGAACATGCAAACTGAAAACTAAATAAATTACATTTTAATCAGGATTGGTAAAAATACCAATCAAATTGATAGAAGCCTAAAACTTTGCACATAAGTTTACTTACATACTGTGAATATAAGTCAGCAACTATCTTTTCTTGAAAACCAACTTATTGAGAAATATAACTCTCTTAAAATGGTTACTCTTCAGATGTAAGACTGTGCATACTGAAAATAAGAATAAGTTGCATTTGGATTTGGCTTGGCAAACTTATCAAATGAAATTATTAGGGCTTGAAAATGGATATGAGGGTTCACTGACATGTTTATAATATAGGGGAATGATCATTTTTCCATGAAAATCAACTGGTCATGAGATGAAAACCTCCAAAGTGGGCCACTTAAACTTTAGTGAAAATGTGCAAAATGCAAGTTTGTGTTAACCCCTCAAACTAGGTGCATCAAAAACATGTGAAATTTGATTGTGGAAGGTTGCAAATTTGTACTTATGCTTAGTGATAGGATATAAATAAATTCCCAAATCTATCTCTCATGATAATCACCAAGAATCAAACCTACCGACTCTCAATCAAGGCCCTTCAAAGAAACTTTTCAAGGGTGCATTTATATGCCTTCTGAAATTTCAACATGTGCACTTCAAATTTCTTAAAAATTTGAATCCGTCAACACTAGTAAAATTGAAAAGTTTAAGAGTTCAATAAATTTGTAATTTTTTTTTTGGTTGGTAGTAGTTATTTTATTTTATTAAATGTATGAACTAGGAAAAAGCTTGGCATAGACCAAGGATGGTAACAACCACAGATATCATCATCCCGCAGAAAGATTATAACAGAAGGATCCATTAACAAATCACAAACTAAAGAAAACAACCCAAGTCCAAACAATACAAAATTTAATTTTTAACACTGGCACCCCACTTAAAATGAGATTAGAGGGGCATATCAAATGAGTCTTTCTTCATTTTCCTTTCTTTTTTTCCTTCACAGTGTGCCAACCATCTTCAATCTTCACAACTTGATTCTGGGAGCCCAAAGGTTTAACCTTGGGTACACTCCCATTATCCTTCGCAGATGCGCCCTCATGCTGGACCATACCTTCCTTTGGCAGCATAGTCATCTCCATCTCTTGAAACCCCTAAGATCTATTTATCCCTTCCCTCGGGGGTACCGACACCATTAACTTGTGGCAACTCCCTTATACCTCCAACCAAACCAGTATAATCACTATGCTTCACAGGTTGCACATCCCGAGAAAAGGATTCGGTAGGCATTGGCTCCATTACCACAGCAATAAATTAAGAAAAAATCCTTTGTTTTCTGTAGATTCCATCTACGTGGGCCAACCCTTTCATGTTCACCATTGGTAGTTTGACCATTCTATATACCCGCAGGCTCTTTCGCGGAACGCATCCATTTTTTAACGATTCACTCCCGATCGAGTCTGAAACGTGTTGAACAGGTGAGGTTTCAAACATTTTCGCTCGAGGCCTCCCCTCAACATTATCTATCAGGTGACATGTGTCCCTGCGACAAACCTCATTTTATGATGGGACCACCATTGAATATTCCCAGAATATGTCGATTGCACAACACCTATGGCCAATGGAAACTCATACAGGTGTCAAACGACATCTAGTTGGTTAGTTGGTGCAATCATATTCTCCTCCGTAAAATCTTGCCACGATTTCCTTTTCATCCACAACTGGCAAGCATGTTGTAAATATCAAATAGAAAACACACACTTGCCTGCATCGTGGGAGATCATGACATTCATGCCTGATTTTTTGACATGCCCTCTGATTGTAACATAAGAATGATCTTTCTATGATCAAAATGACCAAAGAATGTTCTATAAAACTTGATGGCGTACATTGTATAAGGGTTGGATATTAGACATGTTACTAGGTGGGAGATCTATAATTATGGTTCAATCCATTAAGAAATACAATTAGATTTACATAGTTTTAAAATTCTTGAAGGACTCTATTGCTTATCAACCAGAGGTGTATGTTGCAACATTTGTATCCTAGAGCATACTCTCCAGCGTTGACATGTTTTCTCTTAATGAATTACAGATATTGTGCCCATGTTGCCTTTCTCTTTTTATTAGTTAATGTGTCCCGTGCTAAATTCTTAGGAATTTGATCAAGTTTTCTTATGTTGGTGTGATCGTCTTTTATTTGTCTGGGTGTATTTATGATCATGAAAATATTTTTCTCCTCGTAATGCATTTAGAACAGAGGATGGATTGTTCGATTTATAGCCTGCTCCCCTAGAAGATTTGTTGTGGGGGTCGTTATTCCTTCACTTAACCCTTATATGAACTATTTATGTCTAGAAGGAAGAGCACATTCTTGGTTTCTCTTGTCCTTCTTCTATTTAGAGGTATTTTTCTTATGCCGTGTCTATGGGTGTAAGGATCTATTCTTTCCTTAGGAGTTTTGTGTCTTAATTTGGACCCCTGTAGGTGCTTCCCGAGGCTGGGATTTGAATATTTTTCCCTATGTCATTTGGACTTTGGCATCTTTTTCTGCCATCCAACAATGAAGGGTCTACGGTACATCATTTCCTTGTGGATGGAGACATAAATCTATGACCAACAATGGTCAAACCTCTATATATGTCATCTTTCATATTCTTAATCCCATCTTAAAATCTTTGTTTCACATTTTGCCTCCCCTTTAGCTTAGTCTATTTTTGGAAGGTTCTTTCCCTTTAATCCAAACCCCCAACACGAAGATCCAACTTCTAAAATCCCATAGGTTATTTTGTAGGGCACACCCTGTCCCACCTCTACAAAGATCAAAGCTTCCCGACTGCCCTTATTTAGGTGTAAGACTCTTAGCAATCAACATTTTTTTTTGGCATGTCTGGTGGGACCCGAGCTAAACATCGTCACCAAGGTCAGTGCATGCTTTGTTTTGTTTGGCTTTCATGAAGCTCTCAAATGCACCTAGTAAGCCACACCCATGATATGGTCAACATGGATAAGAATCTCTACATTGTTCCTGACTTGATCGGTGGGGTGAGACCTACATGGAGAAATTTATGATTACCCCAAGAGAAACTCAATAATGCAGTGTTCAAGGACTTGATTTTCCCTTTTCAGATCTCCCCTAATTTTTGGAGATAGTAGAAGTTACCCTGTGTTGCCCCTGGAGGTTGCCGAAGCGCAGTCAGAGAGTTTTTCTCCCCAAGATCCTCTACCCGAAGCCCAAAATGAGGAGATAAAGGAGATTCCAACCATCTCAGGACAAGAAGAGACAACAAATGAAGAGATGCTTTTCTGGGATGATCTAGAAGAATTTTATGCATTTCTCATAAGTAACATTCTGATAGCTCAGAGAGAACATTCCTAAGAACCCAAGTTTATAGAGGTGACAATAGTTGTATCCCTGCAAGAGGATGTTTCTCTCATGATTTCTTCTTTTGGGTGTTCATGGGGTTTCCCAATCAGGTATTTTTCAAAGTTCATAGCTCACCCGTCAATCGAGGTCATACTTATATCAGAGCATGAGGAGAATATATTAAATAGTAATGTAACACCCTTTGTGATTAAAACATCCCAATTGTGAGGAATTTGATTACGTCCCTCAGCTCCCCTAAGTCTAGTAGAGAACCCAGGAACCCAGAAAAAATATTTGTATTGACCCTATAGCAGTCCTTTCTATTAAGAAAATCCTCACCCAGAATCCACTTAGTGGCAGCTAGAACCAACTCATCACTGCTCCTAATTAAGGTTGCAAGCCTATTGTCATCTATCCTACCCAAAAAGAATTTATATGACCTAGAGGTGGTGAGTCTAACTAGCGTATCCATACATGCAAAATGATAAACCAGAGCCTACGCCTAGGACTTGCTATTTTTTTCTATAACTCTATGTCATTCTGTGATGGCAACATCGCTAATATAGAACCAATGACCTCTTCACACGCTTGAGAAATCACTCCAATTAAATGATGTTTTCACATCAAGGTTGCTTGAAATACTGTGACCATTTTCCAAGAACACCTTTTTCCCTATTCTCAGTTGATGAGTTTCTTTTCGCTACTGATAGTGCGGGTAGATGGACATTCATACACCTTGATTACAGAGGACCTGGTAAATGCTTTTATTTTTACCTTAAAACAAAATATTACTTTTGATATCCTTGATGTACTAACCCTTCTTTTGTAATAAGTGACATTAATATCTATCATTTCATGATAAATATTGCTATCTAGTTAGGTTTCATCACATTTAGTATTAATTACTTCTATTAAATGGGTAAAGTGTGTTTCCAGGGCTTTTAAGTGAAAAATTATGGGTTATTCTGCTACCACCTTAACTACCAACTTGGAAATTACATTATTGTCAAATTGCATTTTAAAAGGCAAAGGGAAAAGAAAAGAAAAAATTAAAAATTAAAAAGCATTTAAATGCAAAGCATATGCATCTTCAGGTTCCAGTAATAACTCTATCAGGGCTATGGACATTGGACTGGCAATAGATAAATGCTAGTGGTTGTTAAGGTGATAACATTTATGGGGCTATAGATGCTCGCTGGCATCAAGGCTCTATGTGGTTGGCTCTGGAATAAAAAGCACACCTATGTAGCTTAATGGACAGGTAAAAATCATTTTATCTACTTACTAAAAGGAATGATGAACTCAGAGAACACACATGAGGCCATAAATGATATTATTTTCATTCATGATGTTGTTAATCCATCTTTTGATTGTTATGGTTTCTATATTGTTGGGTATTAACTGTAAAGTTGTTTTACGGAGTCTTAACTAGGCATTTTGGCTTGCCTCTTAGGTCTGAAGTACTCCATCTTTCTATCCTATTGGTAGGTCTTGTTTCTAGTTGGCTTCTGATAGGGTGATCTATTTTTGAGTAACCTTCTGTAGTGATTCCTTCTTTGTTTCTTCTTGTAGGATCCTTTATAGCCCTCCTTTTCTTTGGCCTTTTCCTTGTTTGGCCTACGATGCTTGTGTTTTGATTTCTTTTCATTTTTTAAGAAAGAAAGGAAGTGATCTTTGATTCACCTTCGTTTCTATACAGGATGTACCTTGACGCACCCTGCAAGCTGATTGCTCAACATTGATAACCGACCAAAGAAATCTAATTAAGCAACTAGTCCTTTGACATTAACCTGATGATGATCGCTACACAATGAGGGTTCTGAGTTCTCTATCAACAGGCTAGGATCCCCTCTGGGTATCCAAAATCTATAGATTCCATTTACGCGGGTTGGCCCTTTTATGTTCATCATTGGTAGTTTGGCCATTTTATATGCTCTTAGGCTCTTTCGCATAAAACATCCCCTTTCCAATAATTCACTCTTAATTGGGGTTGACATGTGTCGATCAGGCAGAGTTTTAAACACTTTAGCTTGAGGCCTCCCATCAACATTTTCCACTAGGGAAACACGTGTCCCCATGGCCAACCAATGAATATTCCTATCTAATGTCGATTCATGCAATAACCATGACCAACGGTATCTCACTCAAGTGTCAAATGAAATATAGTTAGTTAATTGGTGCAATCGTATTCTCCTTCATAAAATATTTCCATGATTTCCTTTCCATCCATAGCTGGAAAGCATGCTACAAACATTGAATAAAATACTTGTACTTACCCGCATCCTAGGAGATCAAGACATTCATACCTGATTTTTCAGCATGCCCTTTATTATAACAGAAGAATGATAGTTATATGATTGAAACGGTCAAAGTTTTTTCTATAACACTTGTTGACCTACATTGTATTAAGGTTTGGATATTAGACATTACTAGGTGAGAGATTGAACTCTGGTTCAATCCATTAAGAAATACACTTAGATTTGCAGAGTTTTAAAATTCTTAAAAAGGACTCTATGTATTATCGGCCAGACATGTATGTTGTAGAATTTGTATCCTGGAGCATACTCTCTAGCCTTGGCATGTTTTATCTTAATTAATTATGGGGAACGTTCCCATGTTTCCTTTCTTTGTTTTTTAATCAATGTGTGATGTGCTAAATTCTTAGGAGTTTGATCTAGTTTTCTTATATTTGTGTGATCATCTTCTATTTGTCTAGGTGTATTTATGATCATGAACATGTTTGTCTCCTCATAATACATTTAGAAAAGAGGATGTATTGTGCCATTTATATCCTGAGGAAAGACAATGTGTTGTGGGGGTCATTAATCCTTCACTTAACCATTATATGAACTATTTTTGTCTAGAAGAAAGAGCACATTCTTGGTGTCTCTTGTCCTTCTATTTAGAGGTATTGTTATTATACCATGTCTATAGGTGTAAGGATTTACACTTTCCTTAGGAGTTTTCTATCTTAATTTTGACTCTTGTAGGTGCTTCCCGAGGCTACGATCTAAACATTTTTCCCTATGTCATTTGGAGTTTGGAATCCTATTCTCCCATCAAACAATGAAGG
The DNA here is from genome assembly GCA_018584345.1 of Thuja plicata. Lineage (NCBI taxonomy): Eukaryota > Viridiplantae > Streptophyta > Pinopsida > Cupressales > Cupressaceae > Thuja > Thuja plicata. Next base: position 1,681,865 of record MU227726.1, read on the forward strand.
GTATGTGGTACATCATGTCCTTGTGGATGGATACATAAATCTATGACTAGGAATGGTATAACCTCTTTAGATGTCATCTTTCATATACTTAAATCTGAAAATCTCAGTTTAGCGTTCCCCCCCTTTAGCTTAGTCTGTTTGTGGAAGGTCATTTTCCCTTTCCTCCAAACCCCCAGCACAAAGAATTGGCTTCTAAAATCCCAGAGGTTATTTTGTAGGGCACGCCCTTTCCCACTCCTACAAAGCTTCATGACTGCACTTATTTAGGTGTGAGCCTATTAGGGATCAACATTTCCCAACCTTCTTCTCTGTAGTATAGTGTTGTTGGAAAAAATGTTTCCACCAACAAGCCTCCTTGTGCATTCTATCTTTTCCACACAATGTTGCGATATGCCCAGTTTGAAAACACCATTTATACCTAAAGGGTACCCCTTCATAGTCTAGAGGTTGAACCCAACAACCTTTTGAAGTTTTAATCAAAATTTTAGAAGGAAGCACCTTAGATACATCCATTTCTATCAAAATGTGAGAAAAGATAGAATGAACGAGATTAAAATAACCCTCATCCACCATCAAAAAATCCCCTAGAAAATTTCCAACCACCTCACAACATGAATTAGACCAAAAGTGTATAGGGAGATTCAGAAGTCTTACCTAGAGCGAGATCTTGTCAAAAATTTTAGTGGTTGGACTAAAATCAAGATGGAAAGGTTTCAACATCAGCATAAACCTCTCCTAATTCCAAAAATGTTCACACAAAACCTTACTCCTGTCCTGAATATTTTCAAAAACAACAATAAAAAACCCCCTTATTGTAGGGTAAATCTGGACACAACCGTCAATAATGGGCTCCTAGTTATCAGATATCCAAGAATGAAAATCATTTAAACTTGGGCACATACCCCAGAAATATCCAATCACACCCAAATCAGAGAGCACTCAGACATTGTGGGAAACTTCATGTTATTTTTGAATCCCTTGTGGTATCTTTTCCACTCATGGGGGATAGTAACCACGACCCTGGAAATGTTTAAAACCTTTCTCACCAGTCAAATTTCTCTCCCCGTGTGTGGCCCCTTTGAAAAATTGGCCCCCTTCATTCTACGCATTGATGAACCCTACATCTTCTTGAGTTGATGTCTTCACTGCCAAATCCACCTGTGTTGTTTTCAAGCAAATACTAGTATCCCCATTTTGGAAACTTCCAGTACAAAGGGAAGATTTTCCCTCCATAAATCCTTTAAAATACTTGAGTTGCATCCACAAAACCAAGCTGTCATTATTTTTATTAGGGACCACAAGGCATGTACAGACCTTTGAGGCACCATTGGTCCAACCATTACCCCCAGGGTTTAATGGACTCAAATCAAGATGATTGTGGTGTGAAGGACGACCAAAATTTACCCTATTACTAGTGAGAGGAGCCGAAACCCTTGTCCCAAACCTTGGATATTTCAAACACCCTCGCAACACAATTTCTTTGTCTTATGAAAATTTGAATTATTATGTGTAGTTATTTAAATAACTTGGGAATATTATTATCAATTATTTATTAGAATAATTTGACAGAAACAATTTTTAAAATCCTAAGTCGAAAAAGAGATTTTTAAAAATTTGTTACTTGACTTACCATTACATTAAAAAAATGATCAATTTAAGAGCAAACATTTTTAGTATGCATTTAAAGTGTAAGCTCTTAAAAAGAGGAATAAAACCTCACCACACTATTTAGAAGTATGCATATAAAGCTTAAAATATTAGAAAGTCGAAGGCAATTGAGATGGATTATACATGAAGCTCCCCTAAACTCCCAATCGATCTGGACATATCAAAAAAGGTTGTACATGTAAATAAAATAAATCTGAAACATGACGACTAAAATAAATTGATTTGATTTGAGATGGGTGGGGATCTAAAGAGGGAGGAACCGGTGGAATGCAAGTGGAAAAATGAAAAAGAAGTCTGGAAAAAGTTGAAGAAGGGCAAAGTGCATCATTTCCTGAAGCGAATGCATGGTGATGATAAAGACATTCTAAGGCTTTCATCGTAGGGTGGTATGATGACAAGGTGAATTTAGCTGGGAAGACCTTCACTCTGACTCAAGAACTCTTGGTTGAGATAACAAGGCTTCCTCTTGAGGGCATGCATTTCTCCAAAGATAAGAAGACGAGGAACAAAGCGTATAAAGTCTTCCCTAAAACTGATGAGGAAAGAGATATACTTGTGAAAGGTAATGTGGATTTCGTAAACATGGAAAATGTTAAACGCATATGGGCTTGTGTCCTTAGAGCTATAATGGAGTAATTTACCCTGGATGGTAGGTACACTAGGGTTTATAACTATCATTTTTTGCTGGTTAACCACTTCAGACATAATATAAAGGTCTATTTTCTGTCCTTTCTCCTTAGCTCTTTGAATCAAAGCATTCTTGATCATAAAGTTAAGGCTACCCCTATTATGCATGAGGGGCTTATTATACTTCTTGATGATTATGTCAAAGATCATATATCTAAGCTGATTCCTAAACAGATTTCCAACATCAAAAGAAAGGGCTCAGATACTCATCCTGAGAGGAAAACTGACACTGGTTCAAGAAAAAGACCTCGTAAGGTGAGTCCTATTAAAGTTGACACTAAGCTCTCCATCTTTAATGAGGTTGAAGGATTGAATCCAGAGGACAACCTGGAAGAGGTTTCCTCTAAGGATGATGAAATGGACAAAGGGAGCCAAGTAACAGAGACATGTCTCGCGCTGCTACTCGAAAAAAAGGTAATGATGAGAGTAAAGACCCGTGTGTTGAAGCTATGGATGATCCCAGTAAGGAAATCTCTGATGAGGTTACTGAGAAAATCAACAATGTTATGGATGTGTACATCGACAATATTCAGAATAACAATGATGATGAGCTTGATAATAAGGAAATTGAAGTGGATAGCCTGGATAACATTATGAAGGAGTTTGCTGAAGAATCTGAAGATCTGGAAGCTGAAAATGATAATAATATCAACAATATAGAGGATGAGAACATCAATGAAATTTGGGGGTGTAAGGATGAAGAAACGATCGATTTAGATAAAAAGATGTCGATTGTAAGATCATTCCCACTCCTTCGAAAAACCCTAAGGGTGAAAATGTTGAAAAGGGTAAGAAAATTCAGAAGCAAAAAAGTATGGAAGAAGATCTCTGGGACCATGACTTTAAAGTTAAGAGAGTGACAAACATCAGTGTGCTGCAAGAAGCAAGAAATAAATCCATGTATGGATATAACATTGACAAATGGGTCCAAGAAGATATCTAGGAAACTCGCACTAGGCTGAAAGCCCTGGAGGTTCGGAATGCTATGCTGGAAGACACTATTGTTAAATTTCAGAATGAAGCTAAGGAGTATCAAAAAGGTAAGGATGTTTCTGAGAAGGTAACTGGTAATACTATCAAGCTAGAAGAATTAATTTCTAATGTTATTGACAATACTATCAAACCAATTAAAGAAAAAGTGAATAATAGTGAAATGATGATGAAGAAGCTGATTACTATGAACAACGAGGGCATGAAAACTACTATTGATAATCTGAAGGCTCTTTGTGCTCTGCTGGAAGGGAACAACCCTGACAAAGGCAATGATGAGGAAGATAGGAAATAGGAAATTCAAATGTTTGGCCCTGGTTCCTGAACTAGATCTAGTACCAGAAAGAGAACTGCTTCCCATGCCAAAGATATCACTCATCTAAAAGAGTCTATTCAAAACATTTTGAATCATATGGGGGAGGCAGAAGAGTTTGTTAAGATGTTGGAATGATCCTAGGCGCTGGAAGGTTTTTTGTGCCTGTTTTGCTGGTATTTTTTCTGTTTTCGGTGTTTTGTTGCTGCTTTTCACTATGTATTATCGGGTGTAGACCTATTGGTTTATGTTACTAGTTTTGACATAGTGTTGTTGTTTTGTGCTTTATTTTCTTATATCTTCAGCTATGTTAAAGGGTTTTGGGATCCCTTCAAAACCTAAAGTTACTGTAATAAAAAACTTGATTTGATTTGATCAAATTCGCACAATGACCTTGATTGATAGCTATCACTTCTTTATTACCTAGAATCCCTATAGTTTCACTGCTAGAAGACCTTTTCTAAAGTTTGGAATGGTTTTGTATCACTTTAAGGTTGGTTAAGAACCTGGTTAAGAACCATTTCAGCTTTGTACATAATTTGGATTTAACAACATTGCTACATATATTTGTTGCAACAAATTAAAAATATTTTTACTGCATAGTATTTGCATTTGTAGGGATTTTTCAGGCTCCATTTTGGCTACATTAGGTATTTTATCAATAGAGTCTGATGTTTCTCTCCCTATTATTTTTGGTACTTTATCGCATGTATGAATTTTTCTATTTGTGGGTGACCTAGGTAGGAGAAGGAACCAATTTCTATAGAGTTTGTTGCATCACTCTACACCTCGTATCTCTTTTGCAGCTCTTGTTTTCAACTTATTCATTTTCACACATGATCGAATGCAATTGAGGCTTTATAAGTACCTTCTAGACAATAATTATTGACTATACAAATGTTCTAAATACATTGGCTTCATTTTGGTGTTTTAACACTTATCTATAGAAGAGACTATTAAAGTCCGATTATGTTGTAGGTATCGTCAACAATTTCCCATGCCTTAGACTTTGAGTTTGACTAATCTTCTTATGCACATTGTTTTTTCTACTATTATGAATCATGACTGATTTCTCATTTATGTTGGTATTAATATCTACACTCTGCTAGGATGTTGTACTCATATTTATTTATTGGCTCTTATATTTACAACAATTGGATGCAATAGATTATGAATGGCTTTATTTAGAAAATGAAAAGCACTAATATTGTGTAGAGGACAGATGCTTGTTATAATATTTTCCTAAATTATGAGTTGTTTTTTGGTTAGTTAAATTCTCTAGCCCGTGGTATGGTTATCTTCAATCTCATTACTAACACCTCATTTGTAATTGGATTGAGGGGTTTTTCAATCCCTAGTGTTGACTGTAATTTTGGTAATCAACTGAGGGTGTTGTGTGAATGATTTTTATAAATAGTTGGGTATTGTATCCCTTTATTAATTAGTCTATTTGAGAGAAAAAAGATAATAGAGATAAATGCAAAGGTCGTGACATTTAGACAGATGTATCATACATAAGTACTAAACATAAATAAAGAGGATGAACACAATAAATAAGATTCTAGTCTGCATATGCTTCCAACTCACACAAGATCATCCTATTCACTCATTCTATGATCTTTTAAATGCACACATACAATAATTTGTGTAATGATACTATTTTAAGCTTAGATTAGAGCATTGTTCAATTAAAAATTGCAAGTTAAATAAGACATTTAATCCTCACACATAGCACAACCATTTAAACTATTATAGAAATAAATATATCAAAAAATACATAATAAAACAAAGTAATAAAAATAATAATTACATGATGAAGAAATGTTATTATGTTTAACTTAGATCAGAGCATTGTTCAATTAAAATTTGCAAGGTAAATAAGACACCTAATCCTTACACATTACACACCATTTAAAATATTCTAGAAATAAATATAACAAAAAATACAAAATATAAACAAAGCAATAAAAATAATAACTACATGATTAAGAAAAAAATTTGACAGGAGAAGGATTGAGATAAGGAAGAGGTGTTGATGGGAGTAATAACCAAGTAGGAAAGTTTAAAAAAGGTGAAGGAAGATGAAAATAGGGCATAAAGAAAGGTAAAAGGTAAGAGTGAGATTTAACAAGATGGGTTGATAAGAGAATATGAAAGAAAGGCAAGGAAGAATTTGAAAACATATATTTAGTGAAGAGATTGAATTTAAAAGAATATAATAAAAATTGTCAAAAAAAATTTGAATTCTTTTTAAAAATATAACAATAAAACATATTAAATAAAATTATATTCATAAAATTTACAAATTGTAAAAAAAAGAATATATTAAAATATAATATTATACTTACTGCAACACTTTTTAATAATTTCAAAATTGAAGATAAAAGTGCACTAGTAATGTAAAGAAAACTGAGAAATGAAAGTTGAGTCCTGATAGCAATATTAGTAATAATAATTTAAAAAAATGTGCTAAACATGTCAAAACCTAGCAACTTTAAATGGATAGTTCAAGGTGGATCACATTTTTTCAAAGTTAATATATTTAATTCGCATCCTTTGATCATTCAAATGTAAAATCTCAGTTTCAAAGGTATGTCTGCAACAATGAGGAAGCTCATTATGTGATGTCTCATTGTATGGTTTACAATAAGAATCACATCCGCTTCACCAACATCTGGTGATCGAATCCCACTGTTGGCTTTGCATCGCAGCCAAAAATAATTCATCTCATCGTCTTCATGATTGGACACAAACCAACTCCTACCCGTGTACTTGGACTGGCATTTCATGCTACCCACACATAGATATAGTCATGATAGTAAACTTATCTAGACTCCAATTGATGGGTAAATTGACACCCAAATCGGGGGATTTGATGGGCTGATGTCACTTGACTTCAATAGCAATTAATTGTCTAGAAAAATTGTTCTGGATCTGGGAAATTGTAGTGAATAGAAGTTCCTTTGGTTAAGGCTTGTGAGAAATATCCCCAAAACCTTAGGAAGGATCACCAATCTAGTTTTGTTTAACCTTGAGGATAATTTGATAAATGTAAGCATACCAGTAGAATTAGGTCATTATAGTAGTGTTACTTCTTTGTCTCTTTCACACATCAATCTTACCATCTTCGTGTCATTTTGTTAGGCTTCCTCAAGAATCTTGTTAAGCTTCACATTGACAATAATAGATTTATAGGGATGATTCCTCCAGAGCTAGGGAATTTTAGTTCTTTGTTCAATTTTTGGCTACAAAGTTGCCTCTTCCTACACTATTCCTAGGCTTCAGTCTTTTAATGGTTAGGTTCATTAAAGAATTATCTCAAAATAATTCCTAAAATCCTTTCATATAATGTAAGTGATTCAAGCGATCAAAATTGTAGAAGTTTAGATAAGGAACGCATCAAGTAGGAAGACTATGTGTCAATCGATACTAGAATCAACATATACTAGAATCGAGGAGGAATTCATCACTAACCCCATGGTGATGTATTTCTATAAGGAAGATGGTATTCATCCGTTCATGGAGAATATGACTGGGTATGATGAAATAATTTCCCATCAATTTGTGACATCTTGGAATGACAGGCATGTCTCTGTGAATGGAATGTCATTCAAAATTAATGAAGATGTTATTGGGAAGGCCACTGGTCTTCATACCATGGGCCAAAAATGGAAAAAACTAGCAAGGTCCCTACCAAGATGGATTTGGCCCATTTCTTCTAGATCCTGAAGGAGAATCTTGTGTCCGTGCATGGCGGCTATAGCATGAAATACCTCCCTGAGTTCTGGCCCAAAATGTGCAAAATTATCATCAAGTACTTCATGCTGGAGGGACGATATGGGGTTTTCTATTACTATCACTTGCCTTCCCTTAATCATCTTAGGCATGATGATTTGATTTCTATTCTATTTTATTTACTTCACTCAATGGAAAGCAATGTGGCTAATATTGTGGAAGCTAAAGCCTTGGGTAAAAAATTGGTCATCCTATACTAAGGTTTAATGTTGCATCTATATAATTTTCACCATGCCCTTTTCCCATCTCCTACCATTTTGGTGCAGGAGCACCTTTGTCAAGGAGAAACTCGGTTAATAATTAAAAGCTTGGCTAGGCCTATAAGGTCTATTTTGAATGTAAATTTGGCCATTAGAGCCATCCCAATGAATTTGTATAAATGTGTAATGACAAATGAAGTCCTAGGTTAATAGGTATTTGCATAAATGTCAAAAATGCACAAGTTGCATAAAAGTTGTAAAGCAAAGTTCTAAACTTTCATTAAAAGTTGTAAAAGGGATGATTATGAAAGGTAGTTGATAGGTCACAACTACCAATTAGTATTTAAATACCAATTTATGGTCGAACCAA
>MU227726.1:1690790-1715916 GCA_018584345.1 Thuja plicata
AACCATTCATTTGAACACTTGTGATAGGTGTTCTTGCACATTGACATAGAGAAGACACTTTTGTTGTTCATTCCTTCAGTGAAGAGGATTTGGGGAACCCTTGTTTAGGCCCACTCCATCTTCCATTACATCACATTTCTATCATTCCTGACCCCCAACATCATCCTTCTCCTTCTCCCACTGTCTCTCTTAATCATGGTGGCCTTCCTTCTCCTTCTGGGTTGAAAGGAATTTTATGTGATATTACCCCTGTTGTGAGCCCTATCTCTTATGACTCCCACCCTATCCAAGATTCCCTAGAATTTAGCAAAAGAGACCACACCTTAGAGGCCACTATCCAGTGTCCAAACAAGAAAACTAAAAATATTTCCCTTAATCTCGATACCAATGATGATGTTAACACCTCTCAAGGCCACACCTGATGATCCAATCAATTGGCCAAGGAAAAGGGGAAAACATCTATCAATGACATAATGAAAAATGAGGAGCTCTCTAAGAATTCTGGAAACTAAAAGGGCATGAAAAATATTTTGGACCTAACCAATGAGGACACAAATTATAAGATAAAAATTCGCACTGAGGATGCAGGGGAAACCAAGGTGAGCATCACTACCTCTGGTGGCATGGTTGAGAAGTTCAAACATCAAATTGCCACGCTTGATAAAATGTTTTGCAGCTGAAGGAGGATATGGAGGGAATCAACAAGTGGCTTATGGATGTCAGCAAATTTGTGCTGAAAATCATGCACACCTCTGCTACTACTCTTTGTCTGCTCCATGAAAAGGAGTCTGCTATTCTGGTTGTGGAGGAAGACAATCCATGTGAACTCTTCAAATTCCTACAGGAAGAGTGGGCAGACATTTTGCTAGCCAAGCGTTTGTGGAAAGGGAACTGACTCTAGTTATGGTTTGGTCTATGGACATCGTTTCTAGCCCGTCGAGATTTTTTTGTTACTTTTTCTATATTTGTTGGGTTAAGTCTATGATGGTGGTGTTTATCCCTGCGTGGCATCCTAAAAAAATATTTCCTTTAAGTAATTTTTTCTTTGGTACTCTGCTAATTCTGGTTTTCTAGATATTTGGTGATGGTGCTCTAGTTTTCTTATTTTGGTTTTTGATAGAGGTAGACTATGTTCTACTTGGTTGATTTGTGCTCTAGATATGGTTAATTTATTGTTTATCCATTTCTAGTGTGATGTTTATTGTTCCACGATCTATCAAAAACATATTCAAGTGATGACCATAATGAGACTAATAACTTTTCCTAGGATATCAAAATGCACTACACATGCCCAAAAAAATAAAATTTGGCTAATAGTTTTTCCTAGAAATGTCTGCAATCCTACACATTTATGTTCTACACAAACCCTACAATGCACTACCTGAGACCTCATGACATGTGCATTCTCTTGCATCATAAATCTAAAACCATTTCTACAACCCTTCTTGCTAATTTGCAACCAAAACATAGTTCAATAACAAAATGCAAAAAAAAAATTGAATTGATATTTACCTTAAAAAATATGCAACTTCGCCAATATAAATATTAATAGAAAATAAATCTTTAGAAAATGTTGAATGGTGATTGGTTTCTCATGCTTGGTTTAATCACCATTTAATATTGGTTGATCACTTTGCTATAGTTTGATCAAAAGTGTTGATTGTTTTCTATGGATAAAGATAATAAGATAGGTGACCTGGTACAATAATGGAAAGGGTAAGTACTTTAGTCACTTTTTCCTAGTGGAAACATCACTTAAGTGATATGTTATAGGTGATCGAAAGTTGTTTCAGAATTACAAAAAAACACATAGATTTAGGTTTATAAAACCAAAGAATTTTGATATCAAGATTAGGTTTAGAATTTGATGACCACCCTTACCTATCATATGAAAATTTTATGACGGTTTAGTCATTTCAATGTCTTTCATTTGACATTTTAAGGAAAAAAATGTCAAAAAAATATATAGAAAGAATATGAATTTAGAAAACAATAATGAATTAATGATATATGCAAAAATCTTAAATTTACTAAGCTTCTAAATTCATACTAAAAAGTAAAGATTCTAAATTAATATAATTTAATATTTATTATAGAATCATATATTACACATTAATGTTAAAAATGGAGATCAAGGTTCTAAATTCATATTTAAGACATTCTTATTGAAAATAGTTTTAAAATTAAATTAAATTTATAAATTCATATAAAAATAGAAACTATTCTAAAAATTCCTACTAAAATATTTAAAAATTAGAAACAATTATAGAATAATATATATTAACATTATAAATTGGAAATTTATTTTATTTATCTATAATAAATTTTTAGCCTTTATTAATAACTTAAAGTGTGCTCAACATAAAAATATAATGTTCGTTGTTCACTTTGACAGTTGTTCAAATGGTCGTTCCAGCCCAAGATGCATTTTCAAATTTGCAAGATGTTGGTGATGCTAGATTTTAGCAGGGGATTTCATCTTGCCCAGATGCCTCGCTCCTCGATTTGTGGTGTTTGCTAGGTGCTACACCGCTCTTGTTTGTGGATGATTTAGGTGTTCTTATTCCTGGCACTACTAGTGGAAGGGTTTTTGTTGGAGTGCTCACTAGGAACTCTTCTTAGAGATCTAGTACTGGGTCTACTAAGGTCATGAATGAGGGGTACCCCTCAAAGACTCTCTTTGGTGCTAGTGGACAAATATTTTCTTATGTTGCCAAATTTGTTGTTATTCTTTCAAAGGGGAAACCTCAACCTCTTGCATGTGCCAAGACATCCCTTGTAGTGGTGTGTGGCTTATACGTGGTGGATAATGTGATTTCTACCAACCTTACGAGTTGGTTTGTAGATTGAAATAGTTTTTGGCCTTCTCTTTTGAATCTTAATACTTAGGTGACAGATTCTTGGAGGTCTAGTTTTTTTGTAACATTAAGATTTTCCCTTGTGCAAAGGGGTTTCTAATTGCTATTTTTTATTCTACTGAAGACTAAGATTTGGTGTTGAGAAAGTTTTGGTTTTGGGGAATCACTCTCTCCTAACCAAAACCTGAACAATCAAATTTGACCCTCTCATTGAACCACTCAGCATGCATCCAGTGTGGTTTCATCTCCCCAATCTTCCCCTTAATTTTTGGGATAATTCTTGCTCTAAGACCATCAACAACTCTTTTGGATATTTCTTAAAGGTGGATGAGGCTATGACCGCTATGGGCCTCTCTACCTTCACTCACATTTTATTTGATATTAACATCTCCACACTCATTTTTGGGGATGTGGTTCTCATAGTCAGGGATAGGCCATCAAATCAATAACTAGATTATGGGAGCCTCCCCTTTTTATGTCAGTGGTGCTTCTCTACTATCCATTTGGCTACAAATTATTCTCTCTTGAGTTGTAAATGTGTTTCCACTTGGTGGAAAGATGATAATGATGATCATTTGAGCAATCTATCCTCTAATTCTTCCTCTAATGACTCTTCATAGGCTAATAATGACTCCCCTAGGGCTAAACCTCATCTTGTTTAGTTGGCCTTGTCATACCCAATGGAGGTGACTCCACCTCTTGCTGCTGGTGTGACCCCCTGACCACGTGGACCCTCCCCCAACTGCTACTCCTAATTTTCTCCAACCTTTGGCTATTATTGTACAAATTTTCCAACACTCTGCTCCTTGTGCTGACACTATCACACAAAGGGTTCCAGTACCTCCTCCCCCATGTGCTGGGGATCTTAGTGATAGTATCACTTGGACGATTGTCTATCGGTAAAGGAAAAATAACTCTCCAAACTCTCTTTTTCCTCCCCACATTATAGGTGAGTTATCTACCCACTCTTTTTAGTAGTGTGTTGTTAATGGTCTATTTTATGCTTGCTATAAATGGCCTTTTTGGTTTGTGGATTTTACGCCCTCAGACTATAGTTTTGTAAGGGACATCCTTGTTTTTTTAATTTTAATATAAAAAACTTAAAGTGTCATATATGTGGTTTTATGAAAATATAGCATGTCAATCCATACAATCTAATATTTTTTTAAGTTGTCATATACAGTCCAAAAGTATGAAAGTGACCATATACACCATCATATTCCAAGCATGATAGAGATCAATATTTCAAAAGGTACTATTTCAAAGTAAAATATCTTTAAATAAAATAAATATTGATAATATATTAATGTTATTTTTAGTCTAATTTGGTTATGGTGCCAATAATGAATCACATTTTGAGGATGTATTCTTGTTGTAGGCATAGTGAAATTCCCAAAATACTTTGGGATGTAGACTAGAATTTTTTTTTATAGTCATAACCATAGGTAACTTTTAAGATGACATTAATGTCATTTAATATCAAATTGAAACTTTATTTAATTAATAGTGACTCTAGACCTTGGGAAAATTAAACTTATTGGTGTTTACTTCTATAAAAAATGAAATTCTTGAATGACCTAATGACCTTATCTACCTTACCACCTCAATTTTTTACCTAATAATTTTCAAAATAAATTCTTCAAAATGTGCATACATCATCAAATATCGAGTCTTTATCTTTGATCACATATTCAAATCAGTTAACCTTATTACAAATGCCTAATTAACCTCCACATTCCATGTCAAAATAAACTCTTTGATTTCAATCATAGTCATAAATTGATGATGTTGTAAATTCTTTGAGCCATATTGTCATTAATTGGTGACCTGATATTATTCCAATACTCTCAAATAATTTAGTGCATCAAATTTAAGTGCTTGAAAGAAAAATGATTCATCATTTCACTTAGTAATTGTAATATAGTTATGTTGTTTTTTTATTGGTAAGAGACATCCATATTTAATACTTCCAAGCATTTATGTCATTCAAATCCGCGAGCACAATAACCCAATGTAGGCGCAAGCTTGTGAGCACAATGGACCAACATGGATTTGAACCTTGGTGGAAGCCTCACCAATGAAGTTTTTTAACCGCTACTCTAAATGGGTCACCCCAATGTAGTTTTTTAGTAATAACTAAGAGGTGGGGGGTGGTGAATCAGTGGCCTCAAAAATATTCCAATAATCAACCCTTAAAACTTAGTACCACAATATTATACCTCTAGTTGTCTTCAGTCCTATAAGATGAATGCCTCCAAATACTTATATAAATTTACTACTCCTCTAAATGCTTTGTAAAACCTTCTACTGTAGATTTACCAAATAACAATATGTTAATTTACTGAAAGACAGTAAATTATCTAGAGTATACCGATCAATCCAATTAAGTTAAGTGTAATGAAAAACACTAAAGTAATGACTCATAAACACATTGACACATGGATTTTTAATGTGGAAACCCTGTTAAGGGAAAAACCACTTTGGGATTGGTAACCCATAATTTTCACTCTTCTCAAGTGAGCTCGGTGAAGAGCCAACCCTGTTAAAGGTTACAAACACACTATTAGGTGTGACCTTGTTAGAGGATTTAAAAGTTTAGTCTGTCAGTTGATATCAGGCATCTCTATGCTACCATCCTTGATCAAATACTCACTTGGCCTGTCAATAGGTATCTGGCATCTCATGCTATCTTCATGAACAAAATTTTTGATACTCCATTGGATGTATCTGAATATAGAAAGGATCTTTAAATCCCACTCGGTTAAGAGACTTTCTGAATCAATGGTTAAACTGAAAAAATATGATCTCTTCACATATACAACTTATACTTGCAAATTTTTGGATCTATTATAATCTCACAAAACTATTCTGATCAATATAACTCTATTTATACCTTTGATCCACTTTGATTCTGCTCGGTAATGTTGTTGTAGACCTTATGGAAAGACATATTGTCAATTAGTGTCAAAACACTTAGTCATTCAGTGTTACCTGAGTACATAGTGTTACCCAAGTAGACAGTGTCGCCCGAGTGTTCAGTATCACTCGAGTGACAATTTATCACCCGAGTAGTCTTTTGAACCCAAGTGACAGTTTGAAGTCGACTTTGCATATATTGTTAAATATATATTTGTTTATTGCAAGCTGAGTTACAAAGTTATTTGTTGGATAAAGATATATATGTAAGATACTTTGTTTATCCAATTTTAATAGAGAATATGTATATAGTATGGATGTATAATCAAAAGAATATATGATTATGCGAATTGCAGTTTGAGTTAAGTAAAGAAGTGTTCAAGAATCAAAGTTGCATAGAATAGGTCATATTATAGATCAGTTATATTTCAAAGGATCTTATTCAGCAATCAAAGTTGCATAGAATAGGTCATCAATTGGTTCATTCTCATAGGTGGATTAGAAAAATCCTTTAACAAGGTCGACCTAATAGTCCTTTATCTAAATCTCTTAACAGAGTTGCATTAGTCATTGTATTGTACAAAATCCTTTAAAAAGGTGGACCTAACAGTCCTTTTTATGCTCCCAACATGGAAGATCATTAAGTGGTCATTGTAATCTTTAAACAGGATAAATTTATATTGCAGTACTAAATCTTGTGGGTATCATCCCCACCCCAGTTTTAGTTTCTTTTGGAAGGTTTCTAGGTAACCAAATATTGTGTTATGTGTTGTATCTAATTCTTTACTTTCAAGTTATATGCATGCAAACAAATAAGCTAATCTAATTATGGACTAAAAGGATTGAGTTTTATTGATTCCCAATTCACCCCCCTCTTAGTCATTGGGCACATCATATAATTCCAACAATTGGTATCAGAGCAGTGGTTCTCTTATCAGAAGTTTTACAACTTTAGAAAAGATCAGAGGATATGGAAACATACACACTGGAGAAATCCATTGAGAATAAAAATATAGATCTTAAGGTGGCCATGGATCAGATCATAATACTTAAGGAGCAACTCTCTCTTTCCTTAAAGAGAAGAAAATAACAAGTAGTGCAACTGAATGACAAGAACTATATAGAATAAAGAATTGAAGAAATTTGCAAACACATGAGCTCAGAAGAAGTTGATGTAGCCATTGAAGACTTTCTTTCAAAGAATCTCAATTTACATGAAGAAGTTAGAAAGTTGAAAAGAGAATAGGAAGTTCACTCAATCAGAATGTGTGAAGTCATGGAACTAAAGAACAAAGTAGAAGATGACAAAAATATAGCACAAGAAGAGAAAAGACTACTGAGTATAAGATTAGAGGAAAAATAAAATGAAATCCAGCACTTATCACTTTAGCAAGCTGATTTGGTAAGTCAACTCAACAATACAACACAAGAATTTGTCAACCTAAGAACAAAAAATGAAAGACTGCAGAATGATCTCAATACTAAAAAACAAACAGTATGGTGAATTCACAAACTAGCATGGATTAGGCTTTAGAACTGAGAAATCATGGACATACTGGATTAGGATATACTAAACAAGGTGAATCCTCACAACAAGGAGCTCAAAGGAACAACATACCTAAATGCAATCACTGTGGCAAGACAAGGCATACATCAAATAAGTGTTGGAGCAATGGAAGGTAAAAATTTAATGGTAAATGCTACACCTTCAACAAACATGGACATAGAGAAAGTGAATGCAAAGAGAAACCTAAGTTTAAAGGGAAATTCTACAAATGCAACAAACAAGGTCATAAATATTCCGAGTGTAGAACATAGAATTGAAATCCTACTGAACAATTAGCCAAGGCAATTTTTGGTTGGGATTACAACACCTGGTACACATGTTTTCACTATGGTGAATATGGACGCATTGGTGCCAATTATGTGAAGAATCACTTCAGAAAAAGAGATCCTACTAAGAGATGTTATGTATGTAAACAACTCGGTCATTTGAGCAAGAACTGCATGAAAAGAGAAAAGGTTGATACTAGTTTTGAGAATGGTAAAACCAAAGTCTCAGAAATCAGAGCTCAAATGAGAAAGCAATGTGTAAGGAAATCCTCAGATAATTTAGATCAAAGAAATGAAGGATCTAATGACACCCTAAACAGTGAGATGGGTGGATCCATTATTACAGAATAAGAAAGCAAGGAGATGACTGGAACTATGCAATAACAAGCCTTCCTACATCATTTATAGGCAAGCAATATAGTCCATATCCACATATTGATGCATGAGGACATATTGTTGTTTAACCCAAGTCAAAATGTTGATTACACCCAAGTCACTCTAGCTCACCTGAGCTGAGTTAGGCAATGTTGATAACTGGAGAAATAGTTTCACCCGAGCTTCTAAGTGAATCTTGGAGAAGCACCTAAGTCACACCAGCTACTATGTATGGAGCATTTAATGAAATACTCTAACAGTTGAAAAAATCTTATATATGAAGGATTGTGGAAAGTATTGTTTATAAGCTTTCAGTTTACTAGTCAATGCAGAGCTTTAGCAATTCTATATGAATTCATGATTGAAAGTGGAGTTTGATTATTTTTTTCAAGCAATATGACATCCACTTCTATAAGAAAGTTCAAGAAAGGTTTGGAGATGCTAGTAAGGAATACAATTTGTGATCCTCCCCTGTTAAAGCTTTATCTGGTAGTTGCAGAGGAAATAGACCTGATGGGAGCTCATTCCCTAATCCCTTTGAGAGTGTTACTGGTCAATGACATTCACAACTTCTATCACTATAACATACATAAGCTTGCAACCATTGAGATGAATCAAAAATATGATAAGTTATGCATAGATGGGAAACTGAAGCCCAAGCACAAACACCTCAAAACCAGGGTTTTGACACATATCATGCATATGCCAAGGGACTTCCAAAAAAATTGGATGAGATATGTTCTTAGTTGTGTTCATGACATGCAATTATGGCTGGATCATCTCATGAAGATCACCAAGTAGATAATTCACTACCGGGTTCCCTATGCTAGACAAGCCAAAAGATACCAAAATCCTAAATAGGGATGAACTAGTAGAGTTAACTCTTTCCGAGTGGGATGGTAGATGCATGAGACTCAATGAAGTAATAGACATGGAGATTAAATTTGGAATTCATGTGATAGAACACAAGATTTATAGCTAAATTAGACCCAACAGTGTTTCATGTGAAGCTGTTGACCTAGCCTACAAAGTTGTCAAGAAAAATCTAGTATTTGACCTAGCAGAATTACAACTCACTCAATTGAGAAAGAACATGGAGAGCATCTAAGTATCAAAAACCAATTCATGTAAGTTTGGTTCTCTTCTAATCTGCATACTATTTTATGTTGAGAAGTTATTTCCCTCCAAAGGAACAGTAGTATGGAAAAAGGATAGACCAATCATTCATCAAATTAATGATTTCATAGTTGAGATGGGAGATAATTTTGATAGTATCATGGATGGATACTTTGGAAGTTTCTTGAACAGAAAATGCAGAGTAGATATGGGATTCCCAAACAACTAGTTGAGAAGTACAAAGAAGAAATTTGTTTTTTAGTTGACTGTGACAAAGTGTATATACAAACAGTAAAGCCTAGGGTTGCATGGGTACAACCCTTGCCATATGAAGTTAATAATGAGGACAATAAAGATATCATAGAGGCTCTTTTGAATGAACCTGTCAATCCAAAGGCACCCTACTTTGGAAACTATGAGGAAGCTAAGAGAAGAATATCTTTGGAAATTGAGATTCCTAAGATATTGAAGAGAGGAATAAAGAGACTTGATAGAATTATGGAAAGACCTTTGACTCTCCTTCAATATATGAGAGAAAAGAGGAAATAGTTAAAATAGAGGAGATTGAGGAAATTGAATCTAACAAGGAAGTAACCAATGTTAATACTCCACACAAGAAGAGGAAGACAACACCTAAATAGAAGAAAGATAAAGGAACTACTCCTGTTGTCACCCTAAGAAGATCTAGGAGGAAGCTTATATTAAGTGATGAAGAGGATGAAGATGAAGAAGATATTGTGGTCTTCACAAAACCCACAGCCAAACTTGATCAAAAGATCAAAGACCTTAAGGAAGGAAGAGCCATTAGTTATTTGAAATCACTGAAGTGTGCTTCTAGGATAGAAGAAGAGAAGAAGCAAATTGAGAAAGCAGTGGTGGAGAAGATGGCAAAGTGGAAATATGACCCTTCTAAGTTGAAGAGTTATATGATAGAAGACTTATTTAAGGTATTCTCTATTCCCTAGAAGAATGCAGTACAAATTGAAAGGGACATAGGGGAAGAGACATTGAAGTAGGTCATGCCTACAATGAAAGGAAAAGAAGTGAAAGAGGCCTTAAGAAAATATGAGAATAATCACACCCCCAGATTCAGGGCATTTCAAATATTGAAGAAGTAGCTCAACATGTCACATTAGTGTGGAAATCAATATTTGTGATTTCAAAAAGCAAAGAGAAGGAAGAAGTACCAAGTACAGACCCTCCAACAAAAGGAAATGATGACCCTCTACCCGAGGTACAGACTATTGAAGAGTCCAACACAGAGAATATTGCAATTGAGGTAATGACATCACTACCCCAATCTCCCATACATAGTATAGTGACTCCAAGCAAAGACAAAGTTGCAGAATCTACTTCAGAACAGACAAAACCCCGAGCAACAGGCTCCTCCTACTACTGATACATGCACACCTAAGTCAATGTAAGTCAAGGTAGACATTTATACTTTTGATTCATTAGTTAGTATTGATCCAACTAGTGGTAATACAAAGGTCAATGACCTAATTGGATTGAATATTGATACTAAGGATAAGGAAGATAAGGGTAAGGAAATTGTTCCTTCACCGAGTCTTAAATTAGAGGCAACAATAACTGATGAGATAGATTTGGATAAAGATTGTGATTCCTAATTGGGATCTATCCAACCTATATGTAGAACAAATGGATATATTGGGAAAAATTTGGAAGAAGACGACCTCATAGTAGAAACTTAGAAAGGAAAGGAAAAGGAACAAAGTACTTAAAGATGTAAACGGCATATTTGTAGATGCTTTTCAGATTGAAGTCAATGAAAGTGACTCAATAATGGACCAAATTGTTGACATTGTCCACAAGTTCAACATAGACATGAATGGTTAGGAGAAGTTACTTGAGAAGGCATAGAATAAATTTGAGAACAAGGTTTTAGAGAGCATTGCAAAGAAGATTGCAATTGACCAAGTGCATCTTACATAAATTATCAACACTCTAGAAACCACTATGAAAAATGCGGTAGAATTATTTGTAAAGTTGAGTGACTCCTCCAACTTTACAATGGAAATCAAGAACAAGATAGTGAAGATAGATGCTGACATGAAGGAAAGTGCAAGGTAGTTAGCACTTGACCCAAGCACCAGTTCTACTCACTTCAAGAAAGTAAAATATCTTACTGATTTACAGGCTGAAGTTTGAGAGAAGAAACAAGAATCAGAGAATCTCTTACAACCATTCAAAGCAAACTTCTACCATATATGGATGGAATGTAGAAACGTATAACACATGCTAAAACTCTCATACATGAAAACAAATTCTCAGTTTCTGAGCTAATGATAGAGCTATCTGCAGAACTGCAAGTTGAATTGCACATCTTGAAGGTGCTACAGGATAATTGGGACAACACTCTGTCTCAAATTTTGAAGGTACATAGTTATTTTCTATCCTACTTTGGGATAACCCTATAGATGACATTCCCTTTTGGCATTCTTGTCAAAAACAAGGGGGATATATCATTGTATAAGAGGGAGATATCATTGTAAATATCACATGTACAGAGAATAGTGTAGAAGATATATGTTACAATAACAATTTTGAAAAATACAAAAATAGAGTCAGTCAGACCCGAGTAGCAGAGCAAGTGTCAAAACTCGAGCATTCTGTAAGGGGGAGTTTTGACATATCAGATACATAGTTTAATGATAACTATTTTTGTCACTAATGCCAAAGGGGGAGATTGTAGACCTTATGGCAAGACATATTGTCAATTAGTGTCAAAACACTTAGTCATTCTGTGTTACCTAAGTACACAGTGTTACCCAAGTAGACAGTGTTGCCTGAGTGTTCAATATTGCCCGAGTGACAGTTTACCACTCGAGTAGTCTTTTGGACTCGAGTGACAATTTGAAGTTGACTTTGCATATATTATTAAATATATATTTGTTTATTGCAAGCCATCTTACAAAGTTATTTGTTCGATAAAGATATATATGTAAGATAGTTTGTTTATCCAATTGTAATAGAGAATATGTATATAATATGGATGTATAATTAGAAGATGATATGATTATGTGAATAGCAGTTTGAGTTAAGTAAAGAAGTGTTTAGAACAACAGAGACTTATCTATCACATTCAGGTGATCAGTTATATTTCAAAGGATCTTATTCAGCAATCAAAGTTGCACAAAGTAGATCATGAACTAGTTCATTCTCACAGGTGGGTTAGAAAAATCCTTTAACAAGGTGGACCTAATAGGCCTTTCTCTAAATATATTAACAGAGTTGCATTACTCATTGTATTGTACCAAATACTTTAACAAGGTGGACCTAACAGTCCTTTCTATGCTCCTAACAGGGAATATCATTAGAATTGGTCACTGTAAGCTTTAAACAGGCTAAATTTATACTATAGTACTAAATCTTGCAGGTATCATCCCCACCCCAGTTTTACTTTCTTTTCTTTTGGAAGGTTTCTGGGTAACCAAATATTGTGTTATGTATTGTATCTGATTCTTTACTTTCAAGTTATATGCATGAAAAAAAATAAGCTAATCTAATTATGGACTAAAAGGATTAAGTTTTATTGATTCTTTATTCACCCCTATCAGTCATTGGGCAATTCATATAATTCAAACAGCTATGCTCTGTTCCTCGGTGTCTGTAGAAAACTTTATCTCTTTTCTCAGCTTGTTGATTGGCACTATATGAAGTTGCTCTTCAGCATCCTCTATTTCATTCACTCACCCACCAACAATTTGTAGTGAATTGAGTTGTCTCTTTATAGACATGATATCACCATTGTTAGGTTCTTGATTTTCTTGAACTTGGCATCATCCACAATTCTCGCCAATCAGATTTAAAGCAAAACTCTTATTTTATCTTGCTGAGATCTTCTTGCCAACTAGACAAAATAACTTTAAATCATTTACTTATCTCTGGCTTATCTTGTTGATGAAAATAATGATAACTACCAATTAACTCTATATTTAGCTCTGCCAGCTAGATATTTTTTCATTTCTGAACTCAAGTTAATTTCAGTTTAACTCTTTGATAGCATTGGTCAACACTCCAGTTCTCCTCGAGCTTCTTCGTCGATTTACAATATGTTTCTAGCCATCGGGTATGCTTTTGATTCTTCTTGTCAGTGTTCTTTCTTGGGCATCACTATGACTTGACTTTCGGTGATCTCTATCCATCAGGTTTCACTGACCTTCGATATTTGTAGTCACATTGTGAATACTTGTCTTTTATGCATTATTGAAAGCATAATATTTATCTCTCTAATTCTCTAAAGTCTTTTACACTTTTATTTTAACTGAATAGATTATATCAAGTTGACATTAATGACAATACAATCCTTTAACCGATTTAATGTCTTACATTATCCTTCTGCATTTCGGTGATCAACTTAACATCTTCAAACATTCAATTAGTTACATGTCATCAATCTCTCCCTTTGGCATTGATGGAAACATACTACATTATCATACTATACTATTACTAATACAATATGAAATATACAGTTTCATCAAGCTTTCCTAATGTAACTATTACAAATTTTTGGCTCTCGGTAAGCTCAAAAATAGCTTAGATTTGTTTCTTGCAGAGTGGTTGTCTTCAATCTTTAATCCCTTTACTGGATAGATTTATCATTTGATATCTCTATTCTGATATTTTTTCTGCCTTGACTGTTCCTCTTCTTGATAATCTCTTTTTCATTTGACAACAATCTTTCTCTTTTTCTGAACTCTCTCCCTTTGTTACTTCTCTTCCTTAGATGGATATTTCATGTGTAATCAATTTCTCTCCCTTAGAATATTGATTAGCTCTTCCTTTTGATTCCCATGAACTTATTTTCATGGATAATGATATAATATCTCTCTTTATCATATCTCTCCTTTATGGAATCATCTCTCCTTTTGATAATGAGATCATCTGTCCATTTGTATGATAAAGCAAATCTCCCTTTTATATGGTAATGAGAACATCTCTCCCTTTGACAACAATGCCAAAAAAAAATACTTCTCTTTATTTTATCATCTATAGCATGTTCCATCCCTTTGCATAATATATTCCTTGAATTTCCCTATACATCAGCAATTCAATGTCTCTGGTTTTCCGTGCAGATTTGTACCTTACAATGCACAGATGTATCTGTAGCTATTCATCTGAGTGTGCATCAACATGAATGATCTTCATGTTTGGTATAGGTTGATGCAACCTCTTAGTCAAATTACTGACCGATAGACAAGGGTTGAACCCCTAGTCTCTATCTCAGATAATCAAATGTATCCTTTGGTAATGGATTTGTGAATATGTGAGCTAATTGTTCCTTTGATTGAACATATTCTAGTTTCACTTCCTTTGCTTGCACTTGTTCTCTTAGATAGTGATACTTTATAGAAATATGCTTAGTCTTAGCATGCATGACTAGATTATTAGAAATTTTTATTGCACTGGTGTTATCACAGCAGATAATTATTGGTTCAAAGATCTTCATATGCATACCTTCCAGTAATTGTTTGATCCATGCAATATTAGAGTAGTTTACAGTAGCTACCACATACTCTACTTCTGCAATTGACTGAAAGATGCATCCTTGCTTCTTGCTTATCCATGTGACAAGTCTACACCCATAAAGAATGCTCCTCTAGTTGTTCTCTTTCAGTCATCAATGTTTTCAGCCCAATTAGCATTTGTATAGACTTGTAGCTCAAATTTTACTTCTCTTTTGTACCATAATCCATAGTCCTCAGTGTTCTCCAGTATCTCAAAATTCTTTTGACAACAGTCATAGGTGATTCTTTGGGATTAGAAGAGAATCTTGTAACTATCCCCACTACATGTGTTATATCTGGTCTGGTATAAACAACATACATTAGTTTTCCAATTATGGACCCATATAAGGTTTGGTTTACCTCATTGACTTTGTCTTCTTTTGTCAGCTTGCATCCGGTAGCCATAGGTGTTCCAACTGGTTTGGAATCTTCCATCTTGAATATCTTCTGCACTTCCTTGATGTATTTGGACTGAGTGATGTATATGCCTGCATCTTGTTGAAGAATCTGTAGACCAAGAAAGAATTTGATCTCCTCAAATATAGAAATTTCAAATTCCTTTCTCATTTCATTAGCAAAGGATTTGCATAACAATACATTTCCCCCAAAAATGATATCATCAACAAAAATTTCAGCAATCAGAATATTACCGTCGATATCTTCTTTTAAGTATAGATTTCTATTTTCACTTGTTCTAACAAATTTTATTCTAATGAGATATGAATGAAGTCTTTCATACCAGACTCTTGGTGTTTGTTTCAATCCATACAAGGCTTTATGTATTATACATACCATATCTCTCTTGTCTGGATTAACAAACCCTTTTGGTTGTTCAATGTATACCTCTTCTTCTAATATTCCATTTAGGAACGCATATTTGACATCCATTTGGTATACCTTGAATCCTTTAAATGAGGCATAATAAATTAAGATTCTAACTCCTTCTAGTCTTGTAATGGGTACAAAGGTTTCACCATAATCAATACCTTCTTTTTGTGCATATCCCTTGCATACTAATCTTGTTTTGTTTCTAGTGACTTCTCCATTCTCATTCAGCTTGTTTCTGAATATCCATTTGGTACCAATGAAATTCTTGTCATCTGGTCTCGATACTAGTGTCCATGTATTATTCTTCTCAATCTATTCTATCTCTTCATTCATAGCACTGACCCATTCTTCATTCTCAAGTGCATTTTAAACAAATTTAGGCTCAAAATCACAAAGTAAACATCTTGTGTTAAGTGACTTACTTCTTGTTCTTGTTCTAGCCTTCTTGTCTCCTATGATTTGATTATGTGGATGATGTCTTCTGACATACTTGGCGATTTTTGGTTCAGCTACGTGTTCATCATTCTGATTATCTTCTTCACCTTCATTTTCATCTCCATTGTTCGGAACATCATCTTGAGTATTATCCTGATCATCGATAATTGTAGCCTGATGCTCGGGTGCAATGTTCTTATGCTTGGGAGTGACACATTGTTGCTTAGGTAGAGTGTTAGGTTCTATATAGACAAACCTGTTGTAGTCCTCTGGTTCTTTTTTTCTTTTCTTATCATTCTTTTCTGCAAATTCATCTATTTTTACATTTGCACTTTCAATGATTTTGTTAGATGACTTGTTAAGACATTTATAAGCCTTTCTTTTGGTTGAATACCCTAGAAAGATACCTTCTTCACTTTTGCAGTCAAGTTTTCCATTTCTATCATCCTTCAATATATAACATTGACTACCAAAGATTCTAAAGTAACTTACATTGGGTGTATGACCATACCAAAGCTCATAGGGTGTCTTGTTTGTGTCCTTCAATTATACTCTATTTAATGTATAGATAACAGTACTGACAACTTCCCTCCAAAATATTTGAGTGATGCTTTTCTCAATCATCAATGTTCTTGCACAGTCAACAATTGATTTGTTTCTCCTTTGAGCAATTCCATTTTGCTGTGGTGTCCTTGGTGCAGAAACCTATCTTTTAATTCCATGCTCATTGCAATAGTTAGTGAATTCTTCTAAAGTAAATTCCCCTCCTCTATCTAACCTTAATCATTTCAATTTCTTTTCATTTCTTTTCACTTTTTTTTTCTACCATTTCTTAATACCATTTAAACATCTTAAATGCTTCTGATTTATCTTTTAAAATCATGACTGTCATCATTCCAGAGAAATCATCAACAAAAAGAATAAAATACCTATCTCCATAGTAGCTCCTTGTCCTCATGGGTCCACATAGAAATGTATGGACTAATTCTAGAATTATAGTAGATGTATGGGTTTTACTCTTGAAACTAGACTTTGTCATCTTACCTTTTTGACAATTCTTGCACATGATATGCTTGGGCTTAGTCATTGTTAGTAAGCCTCTGACATTCCTTTTGTTTCTTTTCTTTATCATGTTGTCAAATTTCACATGACAATATTTTGTGCTACAACCATATGTCTTCATTTCTAGCCATTAAACAAGTGGTGTTAGTGTCATCAAGATAGAAAAGGTTACCTTTTGGATGCTCACCAGTACCAAGCAATCTTCCTGATTCATTGAAGATCTTTGCCTTCTTATTTTGAATGCTACTCTATGACCTGATGAGAAAAACTTAACAAATTGTAATTCAGTCCTTTAACCCAATAAGCATTTTCACATTTTATCAAGTTATTCAACATTATGGTTCCTTTACCTTCAACTGGACAAGGTGTATCATTTCCCATTCTCACTGAACCACCATTATAGTATTCAAAAGTCTCAAAATTTTGTTTATCACCAGTCATATGATGAGTGCAGTCACTATCTATGATCCAGACATCATTCTTACTAACTTTAGATATGAGTACAATTTTTACATACCTTTCTTCATCTTTATCTAAATCATCCTTCATGGATAAAAATACCATCTCTATGTCTTCTTTTGATTTGGTGTCAGTGTCATCAACTCTATTCTCAGCTAGGTAACAAGATTTCATCCCTTTGTTGTTGTAGTCTCGGGTATCTCTTTTTTTAGATTGTCGGTTGCTTCGGTAATCTCTATTTTCACCTTTGTCAAACTTCTTCTCATAAGGTCTATCATTTCCTCTGTCATCTTTTCTTTGATTTTTCCATCTTGCAGCAAAGTGTCCAACCTCTTTACAATTGAAACATACAAGTGGTAATTTACCTTTGCATCTGCCTTTGCATCTCTGCAATCTTCTTGTCATTAGTGCTTCAATCTCATCAAGTCCTTGATCCTCATTATCACTATCACTATCATTTCTAACAGCATGTCTATGACTTGAGTTACTTATCTTTAGAGAAGATTTGAATGCAGATTCTATGGATGGTATGACACTATTATCAAAGTTATTCTTCTCAAATAAAATTAGTCTACCAATGAGACTATCTAGAGTAACTATATTGTTTGCAACTGTTCTCATTTCTTGAATAGAAGAAACTATACTAGCATAAATAGGTAAAAAGGTTCTTAAGATTTTTCTTACCACTGTCTCCTCTTCAAGTACACCTCCAACTCCTCAGATAGAATTTACTACCTCTTTGATTTTGCAGCTATACCGAGTAATGGTTTCTCCTTCTTTCATCCTTAGGTCATCAAATCTCCCTCTTAGGCTTTTTGCCTTTGCTTTGAGTACATTGGCATCTCCTCCATGTACAAGCTTCAAGATATCCCACATTTTCTTTGCAGAGGTGCAGGTTTGACATCTTTAAACTTTGCATCAGAGAGTGATGATGCAAGTTCTATCTATATGTGATAAAAGTATACTTGCCAAAAACAACACTAAAACATGTAAACATTAAGGTTAGCCATTAAAAATAAGACTCAAGATGTTAGCATATTATAAGTGAAATCTAAAACAAGAACCTTTCATCACAACCTCCAATGAGCCAAACAAGGGTACCCCATCCCTTGTTAATTTTCTCTTAGAGATTATTGTGGGTGTGCTCTCCCAACACAATAACTTAATCCCACGAATGATTGATTGATGAAAACTAGAATGCAAACTAATGATGGATGAAGAGCTCAAGAACAAGTATGAAGAACTTGTCTCAAGCCATTCACCAAATGATTGAAATGAAAATGTAAACTATACTAAGATGATATGCAAGAGATAATAAAACTAGATTCATTCACCATTAATCCTAGCATGTAATATCTAGATTCAATAATGAACAAAATCATGAAAAACACTCTAAAATTCTAGAACTAAACTAGCATGATAACAATGCATAAATGAGAGATGATTTACTTTTGACAATGACCTTTATTTATAGATTTTTTGGAGGAGAGAGAGGGCTTGGATGAGGTGGTGCTCATGTGGCATCCACATAGGTTCCACATGAAGGACACATAAGACATGCAAGAGGCCAACTTTTCTCACACATGTGTGAGCATCTTTGGATGTGATGGGTCAAAGTGTACTTAAAGTACACATGTGAAGGATCTTGTAAGAGGTGTAAGAGATTTGGGCCAATAAAACACTTTTAGAAAGTGTAAGAAGGTGTCATCATGGGTGTAAGACACCTTATTGGCACCAAATTAGGATTATTTGGAAAATATAATTTTTGAAATTTGCTCACACATGTGTGAGGAAATAATTAAGACTAATTGGTGTAGGAATCAAGAAATTAGCATAATTAACCTTAGTTAATTAGTAAGTAGGTCTATTTGGTGAGAGTGATGTGAGGTATGATAGGATCTAGGTTCAAATTAGCTTAATCCAAATTTAAAATTTAGATTAATTATAGTTTGGTAGAATTTAAGTCATATGAAGGAATAAATAAATTAAAAATTTATTTAAAGGGGACTAATGAAAGGGAATGTATTTAAATAAAATTTAATACATCAAAGGGGATAGTATTTAAATTAAATTTAAATACTAAGGAAAGTGAATTATATTTAATTAAATAAATAGAAGAACATAACAAATATAATTAATTAATTAAAATTAATTATAATGCTAAGGGAATATTAATTAAATTAATATAAGGATGATTTTAGACATCTACATTTTGCCCCTCTTTGATGTGGTGTCGCGTCAAAGAAAATAAAATAAGATGCCCCAGAGAGGTCAGGAAAACCTACGGCAGTGAGAGTGGAGAAGGGTGCCACCTCAAGAAAATAACAGGAAAAAATAAAAAAATTTAACAAAATTTTCTCAAAAAAGGCAGGAAAATAGGGAAAGAAGACCAATTGCATGGCATGTCCAAGAAAAATGGAGGAAAGACAAGGACCAAAATGGGGAATGGGGAGAAGGACGGAAAAAATGGATCCCAAGAGGCTATAAATAGTCCATCAGGGCCCATAGACAAGTCATTTTCACTCACAAAGAGGAAAAAGAGAGAAGAAAATGAGAGCGATGGCAGTAGAGCGAGATCATGCATAGCTTGGAGAGTGCATTCGGGTCTATTAGCGACGGAAAAATACTGAACGACCAGTGAGTAGTCGAACACCTCCTAGTCCTTTATGCATTTAATACTTTTTTAGGTGTTTAGGTCATCATAAATGTGGTCCAAACCGGCGTGCAGTGCAGACGGTGGTCGCTAGACCACTGTCTATGCAGACGGTGATCGACAGATCGCCATCCTCGTAGATGACTGATCAGGGATCGACGTCTATGCAACAAAGATCGCTCGATCTCTGTCTGCAAGGGTAAGAAAAGATGGGAAATGCACAGCGGAGATTTTAGAGTTTAAACTCTATCGTCTATGTCGCAAAGAGGTGACAGCCTAAACCGTCATCTCCATAGACTTGTGATTGCAAAGATTTGCCATCTCCACAGACTGACAATTGCAAAAATCCACTGTCTGCGAGGGTCAACCACCGTCTGCGTGGATTGACCCAAAAATGGATGAAAAAAGAGGAAGAAGAGGAAAGAAAGGGGTCCAAGAGCATTTATCGATGCCCCAGCATAGACGAGGGACATTTTTCAATGCCCCAGAATGCTATAAGATATCAGACATGAGCTTGTTGATTGCAGGAGGATACCATCACCTTCTAGGCAAGGGAGTGCTACCCAGCGACTATGGCGCTGGAGCACAAGCTGACTACAACTGAGTGGGGGATCGTGAAACTCTATGGGTTAGAGCATGTTCATCATTGGCCACATTTGAGAGCACATAATGCGCTTATGTGTGCTTTGATCGAGAGGTGGCATAGTACCACTTTGAGCTTTCACTTCCCAACAGGGGAAGCTACTATCACCCTCCATTATGTGTGGAGGATCTATAGAGTGCCTATTCAGGGGGTGATACTCAAGTACTACTTTGATGGTTCAGAGCTCTACATGGAGATGGCATTTGGGCATAGGTACATAGATCCACTGACTACACGACAGTGGATTTCTTGGTCAGAAGCAATGGCACTTTGGCCACAGTTGCGGTGGGTGGCCCTATATTTGGCCAGATTGATTGGGGGATGGTTGATGCCTGATCATGTAGGAAAGAGATTCTTGATACGTTGGGCTTGAGTTCTCAGTAGCATGGTGGAGGAAAGAGATCAATACTACTAGGGATACACCATTCTTAGGCAACTATATTATGATTTACACATGTGTGCCTACCGGAAGGGTAGGGCACTAGGTCCAGGTTGCACACTATTTCTTTTATGGGTGTGGGAGCACATTATGGTCTTACAATCGATTAGGCACCAAGAGACTAGAGTGGCTTACAAACCGTTCGCATGTAGATACAAGTCATCGATCAGTTATGAGGCCATAGACTTAGTAGGTTATTGGCAACGGAGGCTTGATGAGATGGGGGAGATTTAGTGGGCACCATATGTAGGGTGTGAGGCCTGGGGACATCAGATCCCATAACAGGATGGATATGCAAAGGATGAGTTCTATGATTCATACTATGTAAGATTTGTTCAAATTGACTGCTGGTTGATTGGGATGATAGCATACATGATCTCCAGATACATGCCATCGAGAGTATGCTGACAGATGGGATAGCTACAGGAGGTGGCCAGATGGGTTCCCACAGCCATTGGTGACCCGAGAGGTGGGGAGTATCTGGGGGATGGGGGTAGATCCACATATTTTGTGAGAATCTTGGATGGGGATGATAGAGGTCCCATGGGTCAGGGCTCGGGAGTCTTTGTAGGATGCTAGAGTAGTACTAGCATATGCTCAGTGGTGGGCAACACATAGACCGGTCAGGTTGACTATGCCAAGGATAGTGCAGGAAGATGAGAAACCCTGAGAGGGAGGGGATGGAGGAGGCCAAGTTGGTGATGATGATGATGAGGATGGATGATGGGCTAGGGGAAGGAGAGTCTGACCCAGGGTTGTAGTCTAGAGGTGGAGAGGGTAGGTAGAGATACCAGCGGGGAGGCAGCCTCTGATAGTTCCAAGTGCACATGGACAGGATCAGGGATAGGGATAGGGAAAATAGGGACCAACCAATTAGCCATAGGGGCCATAAGGATAGGTACCACCAGCTGGGCATATAGCCTAGGATATCCATGATACCATGGTAGCAGAGCAGGACAGTCTTTGAACTGAGTTGAGCAGGGTACAGGGCTTGCTAGCAACATCTCAGACGATTGAGGTGAGCACACAAGAAGAGATCTAGAGATTACAGGGGTTATTAGCTATAGCTCAGGCTACATCTAGCAGCTCGTAGATAGAGATAGCCAAGATATAGGGGGGGTTAGCAGTGGAGACCGCTTGGGGAGATAGTGCACAGAGAGCACTAGATTTTTTATAGGCTTGAGTAGACAACAGAGAGTTTGCTATTATAGAGGAGCATGGAGATGCAGAGGAGCTGACAGCTATGTCAGCACATATAGGAGCTTTGAAAGTAGAGTGAGACTTAGCACAGAGATGTGCAGAGGACTATAGAGCAGATTGAGAGATAGCTCGTCAGGCAGGCAGGGCTGCTGGTTTAGGATAGGTGATGGTAGACGTGTTTGTAGCGCAGAGAGAGGCTAGTCAGCAAGGCCGAGAGGCAAAATATTATATGGCTCTCTATCATGCCACAGTGCCAAAGGGATTACAAAAGCCTGCATACTCAGAGAGAGTGTAGACTAAGAGCACAGGGTGAGGCTCGCAGGGATCAGTGGGGTTACCACCGCATTCAGGCAATGGTGCAGGGTCATCATAGCCACCACCATAATTCATCTCAAACTATTTTTGATACACATTTTTGTATGAGTTATGTGACACATTATGTACGAATTGACATTTTGAGATATATACATGGAATTTGTAGACTATTTGGACTTTATTTATGATGCTATATGATGTGATTTGTTATGCAGGATGTATGGATGCATTATGATTTTATATGACGTTTATGACTGACATGCAGGATGAGATGAATGTATGTGATTATACTGACTTATTTGTGATATAGGGATGGGATGCATATACAGATGTATATGTTAGATGTGATATGTTAGATGCTTATGGATGTACTTTACATGTATTTGATGTAATGTGATGGTTAATAAATGTAGATGCATATGTGATTTGTGTAATGAATCTTAAAATGATGTTAATGACTTAACAATGCAACTGAAAAATGAAATGAACAACTATATGCCACTAAAATGATTAATATATAATGAAAGTAGTAACAATGCAACTAACATATGTAATGGAACTAAATGCAACCTTAATGAATAATGATTAATGAATGAAGTAACAATCCAACTTATAATGATTAATGATTAATGAATGAACCTAATGAAGATCATAAGTTATAACCTGATGAATGAATGCAATATGAGACATATGGGGACACTATTTTTTTGTGTATCACATAGGTCTAATAAAATCACTTAAGTGACTGGATAGGGGGAATAAATAGAAATTGTGCCAAGAGCAAAATAAAAATACGATATGACCTAACTACAATGCAATCTTAACTACATGATGATAGTGGGATTGATACCGTGTTAATGTTGGAGAGCACACCCTAGTTTGATATTATAAAAGGAGTTATGAACCATGTGCTAGAAAACACAAGTGACATGGTTCCTTTGCGTGGAATATAATCTCAGACAAATAGGTTGTTAGGAACAAGAATTAAACAGGTATGATGAGACCTATGAAATGTTAATCATGAGGAGATGCATTACATCCAGATCTTTTTACAGATTTGAGATGCATGAATCCTACCCCCAATGAGGCATACATAGTCATAACTAAGTATCAAAACATAAATGCACTAAAAAACTATGACAAGATGATCATACCATAAATGACACGTATTTCACTATATACTCACCATAATGAACCAAGATAAAAAGATTGAGGCTGTTGCGATAAGGACATAGTAAAACACAAGATAAAATCAACAAAAAGGCATCCTGACCAAGTGGTCATTTAGTCCAAAAGATCTTCCCATGAACAATTTTGATGTGAGGATCGATAGAACAGCCGACACCGGAAGGATGCATCCTGATGGGCCAAAGATTGATTGATAAAAATGGGAATTCACTGGCAATTGCTTGTGAATAGAATGATCATTAGGAAAGTCAATCTATCTGCTGACTTGTTGGAAACATTTTCGGTCACTGTGTCTAGAACAAAGCTTAGTGTTGGTATGGTAAGCTCAGTCATGTGGTAATTTTTATTGCGGAGGTGGTAAATGGTCAAGGAACTACCTGCACAGATATGGGTAGTGGCTTTATTATGAAAGGCGATGTAGGCTGCATGGAAAGAGTGTGGAAACAGATGGTGGATCTGACTACACATGGTGCCTCAGACAGGTTTTCACCATGGTACTTATCCATTGCACCACTGAAGTGGTTTTCATAGTGTTGGTGCCCAAAAATGCTGAATTGAATTTCCTTTGGACTTGCCAATCCAATGATGGGAAATCCAATTATTTTAGGCCAAGTAACGGGAATGATCAATTATGATCCTCTTCCCCTACACTTCTGGCTCTGCAGGACCAAGGTGGGTGAACCTTCACCTAAACATGATTTTTATAGAAGATAACCTGTGTATGGAACTCAAACTTTCATCTCTCAAAGTATGGCAAAGCGCTATTAAGATCACAAAACTGAAAAATAATATATTATTTCAATATTTAAATGTAATATTGCAAGAAATTTAAAATGATTGATTGATTCAAGATATAAACTGGATAAAGTAAATGAATATAGTTGTTCAAAACTTTAAACAATGAAACTTTATACCATATTTCAATAAACAAGAAAGATCAGTGCTTTATCCAACTATGGGCAATAGAGTCAATATTATTTCAATCTTGCGTTCAACTTCAGAGACAGTTTTGCAAACAAAACTTATCACCTTAAAGGTTCTATGAAATGCACATATAAACTAAAATAAGTTCAAATATATTTCAATTGGGTATTATTTCTCAAATGATGAACTGACTGACTAATGCCTTAATCAATAGAATTTAACCATGCGAAAATGAGAAAAACCCAATTGATAATACAAAATATAAACCAAAATAGAGTATATGCGCATCAAACGATCACTTTAAGGAATTTCTTATTGATTTATCTGAAGGACTGATTGTAAAATAATAAAGAA
>MU227726.1:1729690-1741562 GCA_018584345.1 Thuja plicata
TAATGCTCCTAAAATATAGGGTATGAAAGTTATAAATATTATAATTCACCCTATAAAATAAATAAAATATAACTTACCCTAAAAGGATATTTCAAATAATAAACATAGGGTAAAGTAAAATATTTTAGAAAACCAAAATTTGTAATGTCAAAAATATTAAATAATTTTAACTTTTATCAATTTTTAAATAATTTAGATCAAATAAATAACATAATTCAAAATAATTTACCCTATTAAAATATTTTGCATTAGTAATTTAGGGTAATTTTAAATAATGCCTAAAAATTTATGTTAATAAAATCTAAATCACATCTTTAATGTAAAATCTTTTAAAAGCACATAAGGTAAAAGAAATGAGATAATATGATTTTCTCTATCACATAACTTGAAGAAAACATTTAGATTAATTGGTTAAAGGGTAGGAGGGTAGGTAGGTAGGAAAAAAGGTTGACTTGAGAGGTTGAGTGTTCAACTCTCAATTGCCAACTTTTTACTTAACTACCTTATTATTTATTATTTTCATAATTACTTGATCTCCAAATATACATGTATTAAATTTATTTCAATAAAGCGACTAAGAGCCTACTTCATGAACGGAGAACACTGATAAATATTTATGCCCTTTTAATAGTTTTTAATTTTTTACATAGGGAAATTACATAAAAATGAAAAATGTAGGTTATACTTCCCTAATGTTATGTGTATTTATGACCTAAATTTTCAGGTGTCAACACACAGATGGACGTATTTATTTATCTTTCTCTTTTTTCTTTTTTGATACTTTTCTCAAGATTTTATATTTTTTTTTCTTTTTTGAATATTTTGATTTTTTCGCTTTTGCTTGTTTTTTGAATGTTTTTGGATTTTCTACTTTTCTGAATTTTTTTTTTGATTTTTTAAAAATTTTGGCTGTACAACAGACTACTGACGGATCAAGCATAGAAGCGCTTGAGATGTACAATATTTACAGGATCAAGGATCGAATCTCCCTCCAGTGACACAATCTAATAAGCACCAAAACCATACTTTGCTGTGACGATGAAGGGCCCCAACCAATTAGGTTCAAAATTACCTTTCTTTTCACGATTCTGGAGGTTCTTCATATTACGCTATAGGAAAAGATCACCAACCTCAAACTGATGAGGCTTGATCCTTTTATTGAACTGGAGGTGAAGGTAATTTTTATACACACGAAGGTGGTTTAGGTCACTAAGGCGTCTCTCATCAAGGAGTTCTAGCTCTTGTAAGCCGGCAACTCTATATTCTTCTTCGGACAACAGATTCTTGAGAGAGATTATGAGGGAAGGGGATCAATTTCAATGGGTAGAATAGCCTTAGTGCCGTAAACAAGGGCAAAGGGGGTGGCTCTAGTGGGGGTTTGAATGGAGGTATGGTAGGCCCAAAGGGCAGGATTGAGGTGAAGGTGCCAATCGCGGCCAGCTTCATCGACTATTTTCTTGAGGATTCTGAGGATGGTTTTATTCATAGCCTCTGCTTGACCATTTCCTTGTGGAAAATATTTGGAAGAGGTATGGTGAGTAATGCCTACATAGCTCTGTGACATCCTTGTTTTTGAAAGGTCCTCCATTATCTATAACAATATCCTGAGGAATGCCATAGTGACAGATAATATATTTCAAAATAAACTTCAAAATCTATTTTCTAGTAGTGTAGGTGAGAGGAACAACTTTGACCCACTTGGTAAAGTACTCGGTAGCAGCCAAGATGTATTTATGGCCATTGGAAGAATTAGGGAAAATCTGGCCAACAAGGTCGAGACCCTAGCGTGAAAAGGGCCAAGGGGTGATGATGGGCTAAAGGGATTGGGATGGGGCGTGTATCAAATCCTCATGCTGCTAACAAGGCACACACTTCTTCACATACTTGTAGGCATCTTGTTCTATAGTAGGACAATAATATCTAGTGTGTAACAACTTCTTGGCCAAAGTAAGTCCACTAGAGTGAGCCCCACAAATTCCTTGATGTACCTCCTCCAAGGACATTTGTGCTTCATCAAAATCCAGACACCTTAAAAGAGTTCCATCAAAATATTTTCAGAAAAGGGTATCACCAAGGATTGTGTATCAGGAAGTGCGGCGAATGAAGGTTTTACGTTGATTGGGGGTTAAGGTAAGTGGGGTATGTCCATCATGAGGGTAGGAATATACTTCTTGGTACCATGGGAAATTAGGATAAGCAATTTCACATACCATTTCAGAATTCGTCTTGTCACAGGCAGGAACCATAAGATTCTCAACAAGAAACTTACACCGTGTGCTATGTTCTGGCATGGTGATCAAGGACCCAATCATTTCCATAGCGTCTGCTACTTTGTTGTTTATGCAGGGGATCTATTGGAAGATCAACTTAGTGAAATGTGTTTTGAGATCTTCAACTATACGGTGATGGGGAAGCAACTTATCATCCTTTGTTTGGTGTTCATCCATAACTTGTTTTACAACCAATTGTGAATCACCAAGCACCAAAAAATTAAAAATCTTCCATTGTATGACCTTCCAAAGTCCAAGTACAAGGGCTTCATATTATGCAATGTTTTTGGTACAAGGAAACTATAATTTATAGGATTTAACGATGAGATCCCCTTTTGGTGTAAAAAACAAGATTCCTTCCCCCGATCCTTTTTGAGTGAAGGATCCATCAAAATAAAGCTTCCATGGTGTACTCGAGGCAAGAGTAAGGACTGATTCATTTGGAAAATCTATGATCAAAGGATGTTTATCATCAACAGGTGCTTCTGCTAACTGATATGCAATTACTTGTCCTTTGATAGCTTTGTGATCCACATACATAATGTCAAACTCACCTAGGATCATGACCCATTTCATTGTACGACCAGTAGGAGCAGCACATGCCAAGAGATATTTGAGTGGATCAATTTTGGAAACAAGATGAATCTTCTGATTGAGCATATAATGTCATAGTTTATGTGTACAAAAAACAACAGCCAAACATGCCTTCTCAATTAGGGAATAATTTAACTCATAACCAATAAGAGTCCTACTAAGATAGTAAATTGCTCGCTCTTTTCTGGTATCATCTAATTATTCTAGGAGGGCTCCCAACGCGACCTTTGTAGTAGATATGTACAAAATTAGAGGAAGACCAAAAATAGGTGGTACCAACACAAGTGGATTAGCCAAATAGCCTTTTAGCTTCTCAAATGCATTTTGACATAAGAAATCCCACTAAAATTTGATATTCTTGCGTAGGAGATGAGAGAACGGATGCACCTTATCTGCCAGTTGTGACATTAATCTTTTGATTGATTAAAGTTTTCCTTGTAAACTACATAATTGTTTCAATGTTTTGGGTGGTGGCATCTCTAGGATTTCTTTCACTTTCTTTGGATCTAATTCTATTCCACACCGTGACACAATGTATCCAAACAACTTACCAGATTGTACTCCAAAGACACACTTCTTGGGATTTAGCCTAAGCTTATACTTCTCCAGTCACTCAAAAATGGTAGTAAGAATTGGAATATGTGATTCCCTTGTCTTGGATTTTCCTAAAATATTGTCCACATAATATTCCATGATGACATGCAAAAGGTCATAAAAGATGGTAGTCATTGGGCGCTGATAGGTGGCTTCGGCATTCTTAAGGCCAAAGGTATCACCTGATAACAAAAGGTTCCCCAGGGTGTTGTGAATGTGGTTTTGTGCTGATCTTCTAGTGCTATCTTGATTAGATTGTAACCTAAGAAGCCATTCATAAGAGACAACATTTCATGTCCGACAGTCAAATCCACTATAATGTCAATATTTGAGAGTGGAAAATCATCCTTGGGACATGGAAGGTTTAGATCTTTGAAATCAGTGCAGATGTGAATGCTCCCAATAGGCTTGCCTACTGGTACAATATTGGAAACCCATTTAGGATAGTCAATCGACCTGATTACTTCAGCATCCAGCATCTTCTGAAGCTCTACTTTGACTACTAGCACGACTTGTGGATGCATCTTGCAAAGTTTCTGCTTGATAGGTTTTACACTGGGATCTACAACAAGATGATGCATGAAAAGATCTATATCTATCCCAGGCATGTCTTTGTAAGTCTAGGAAAAGTTGACTAAATTTTTATGCAGGAACGCTGTCATGTCTTTCTTTTCTTGATCACTGAGAGAAACTGCAATGTAGGTGACGTGTGGATCTATTTCTATACCCAGATTGATTGGAATAGTATTTTCAATAATCATAGAGGACACTTCTGGTTCTGATGATATAAACAGAAGGTCAACTTATCCCTCCTCTAGTGCCTCAGAAAGGTTTTCACTAGAAGAAGCATCCTTTATTTTATCTTTTTCTTCATCCAAAGGTGCCTACAAGAGGTTTTCACTAGAGGATGTATTTTCATTTTTTTGATTTTTATTTTCTTTTTCATTTTTGTGACTGAGAGAATTGAACTGGATACCAAAGTAGGCTTGTTCATTGTAGTGTATCTAATGTTAATACTCTTGGAGATTCTTAAGTCCAAAGAGGGCTAAAACTGCCTCATTCGAATCACAAACGTCCAAAATGGGTGGTGAATCTTGCTGATCCCAGTCAATTAATTCAGGGTTTGTGAGGGGAAGACGAGGGGATGAAAGGTTAGCTTGGGTGATAGCGAAGACATAATTAATGTTATCAAGGTCATCTTCAACATAGTGGAAAGGAATTTCAAAGAACTCTTCTTCAGTGTCTGAATCTAAAGCAGCTAGACAATAATCCCTAGTGAAGTTAGTCTTGGTCTCCATGGAACGCAATCCATGTCCTTTAGGATAGCCATTAGCTATTATGATCTTCTTCTTACCTTTTTGATTAGCTCCAAGGCCAGTACCATGATATCCCATGCTTTAGACAATGGGAGTAACCTTAGGATACTTTCCTTTGGGGAAAATTACAGGTCGTTCTTCTTCATCACTATAGAGCTAATCAAGGACATTGTGTTCCATGTGTTCATCTGATAGGGACCCCCAATATTCAAAAGTGGTTGTTTTGCAACACATGAGCTCTTTATCTTTAGAGGGGGGTAATGGTGATGGTCTTCCATAAGAATTTGGAGACAAAGGGAGTTTCCCAATACATAGAGCACTTTCAAATTTATACTCTCCCATGCCTTAGTCTGTAAAAGTGGCCTTTGCTTCAGATGAAGAGGGTTCGTCTTCAATAACCTTGTCTTTAGTAACTTTTTCCTTTCCTTTGGATTTCTCAGCTGATGTTTCTGATGTCTTTTCTGGAATTGAGGGAGTGCTTGAAATAGGGGTTTCTTGATTAGAATATCAGCTAAATTATTCAATGGACAATAGTTAGATTGTTTGCCTTCCAGTCTCTTGCAATATTGAAAGGGCTCAGGATCTCCAGGAAATGTGATTTCTCTACCGTGATGTGGGAACTTTAAACATTGATGATAAGTAGAGGGTATACCTTTGATAGTGTATATCCATGGTCATCCTAGCAAGATATTTTAAGGTAGATCTAGATCTAGCACATAGCAAATAGTTTCAATCAAGGTCGGGCCCACTTGTAAGGGTAGTGTGATCAGACCCTTTCTTTCTTACTCTCGATCATCATAGGCCTTTATTTTGATCCATTTTTCTACATCCAAAAGGTCATCAGAAAGACTAATGTTACGAATCATCTTTAGTGTGCACAAATTCAGGCCAGATCCACCATCTATAAGGACTCATTTTATTTTTGTGGATTGGATTTTTCCTTCTATATGGAGAGACTTATTATGATGCAGGTCAGGACCATGAAAGTCCTTATCGGTGAAGACAAGATGTTATTGTATGGCTAAGTTCCTTATCATATCTTGGAATTTTGTGGCATTGATGTTCTCAGGAACACGAGATTCATTTAGAGATTTATCAAGGATTTATCTATGAATTGGCGAGGTTGTCAAGAGCTCTAGAATGGATATCTGTGCAATCATCTTCCCTAACTGAGCCAATAGGTCATAGCACAAGGCAGTCTGAGCAGCAATAGATGGTGCAGCTAGTGGATTTGAAGATGTAGAAGGTTTATCAATAGCTTGGATAGTGACTCTGGTTCTACGTGTGGTAGCATTACAATCAGCAGCTTTGAGGATTATGGTGTTAACATGCGTGTCAGCTTCTTCAATTCAGCCACAAAGAGTGTCAAACGCAAAGATACTATTTTCATTTAGACTCCCACATGTTAGATCATGGCCTATGATAGTGTTGGTAGAATAGTCATATTGGATTGCATTTGATGCATTGTTTTGATTGTGAGGTGGGAAGGGCTGATTGTAGACTTTAAGTTTTGCATTTGATGAGGATGCATTCTGACCTTCAACTTCTATTTTTCCATCCTCAATGAGATCCTGCACAAAGTGTCTAAGCTTCATGCATTTATTGGTATCATGTCCCTTGATGCGATGATAATCACAATATTCATTATCTCTATACCAAATAGGCTTAGGTTGATTCTCATCAAAAGGCTGAGTATTTGGATAGACTTTCATCCCTTGATCTGCAAGTTGTTTGAATATCACACCTAGGGGTTTTGCCAATGCTGTGAATTATCGCCGTTGTCGATTGTCATTATTATTGTTGTAATTGTTGTGAGAAAATAAGAATGATTGATCGTGTGATTGTTTATTATTGTTTTGATTGTGATTCTCATTGTTCTAATTGTTCTTATTTTGATTCTGGTTTTGATTGTTGTTGCGATTTTGATTTTGATTCTGATTGTTATTGCGGTTGTTCTGGTTATTATTGTTGGATGCTTGAATAGTTTGAATCTGCTTGGAATCATTCACTCCATCATTGACAACTCCTTTGTTTTTACTCCAGAACTTCAATTTATCATTGTTGGAAGGAGTATAATGTTTGATGCTACCTTTTTGCAAAAGGCCATCTTTAATGTCTTTTCCCTTTTTGACAAGGGATTCAAAGGTGTCAGGTGAAGCCATTTTCATTTGGAAAGACATCTCAGAGATCAGATTCTTTGTGGAGATGTCCATTAAGTGACTACCAGGTATTTTCCATGGCATGTGATTTGTGATATGTCTCCATCATTGTAAGAAACTAGCAAAGGTTTCTGCATTCTTTTATTTAGTATTACACAAATCATTGAGTGTTGCTTGATGCTCAATGTTATACAAATATTGTCCAACAAATTTCTCTGCAAGATCATAGAAAGTAGAGATTGACCCATAAGGAAGGGCCATGAACCATTCCAAAGCTGTGTGTCTAAGACTCCTAGTGAAGAGTCTTTTTAAGTAATTCTCATTATAGGCAACTTCTTGACATGCAATGTAAAAATCTTTGAGATATTGTAGAGGACATGTTTCACCTTTTTATTTCTCAAATTTAGGCATCTCAAAGTTTGGTGGGAATGGTTGCATTGTAATAGACTTGTCAAATGGATAGGGACAAATCTCCTCAAAAGAAAACTCCTTCTGTCCCCAATTTTGTAAACCTTGTACAATGCTTTTGAGCTCATTGAATTGTTGAGTGACATCTAGAGTATTCTGTGGAATAAATGGTGGCACATAAGCCCCTCCTCCTCCAAACTGTGCAGTTGAAAATCCCATGGAGGTCATAACAATAGTAGGAGGAGGTATATATTGATAAAATCTAGATGTGTTAGTTGTGGATGTCTTCATCCCTATTGTTTGAAATAGAGATGGTGTATGCAAGGGCATGGAAATCTAACCTATGTTGTTCACATTAGCACTTTCTCCTTGAGTCATCATCATTTGAGTGCTATTGTGTGTAGTATTGTTTGGCAAGGCACTTATGATTTGTTGAATTTGTTCTGGTGTTAATTGGGGTAGTGATGCAGTTGTTGACCTAGGTGCTGATGTGGAAGGTTTGCTATTAGGTCCTTTACTAGTGTCACGTGATGATGTAGCATTTGAGGTAGAATCCATGGTTGTAGTAGTGGCAGCAACGGCTTTGGTGATGTTTCAGGTAAGGAGTGTATCATCAAAGTTAGTGGGTACTGTGACACCATTTCAAATAATACTTAGGAATATTTCACCACTATTTTTCATAATGGATTTCTCAACCATCTCCACATTGTAAGGATCGCTAAGGAAGTCATTCACTTGGGTAGGTCGTTCCTCTTGTTCTACTAACTCAGTTTCTTTGGGAATTTCCTCAGCTTGTACTTTAGTACCTTGAAAGTATTGACTGCCAAAAGGGTTCACTTCATAGGTAGCGGTGTTGAGTGTTCCATGCCTCATGTTTCTAGCTTGGGATCGAGTGACAACCATACAATGGTGGACTTAGAATAATGGAAGACAAGAAGGTGTAAGATTGAAATAGAATGGAGCAAAGATCTTGATTCTGGATTTGATTGGATTGATTGATGTTTGATTAAAGATTGATTGATTGATTGATTGATTGATTGGATTGAGGATTTATTGATTTGAAGGTTTTTGGAACAAAACCTAAGCATGAAAAAACCTTGTGATGATACAAACATAAAAGGATTTGAAGCAACACCTGTTCTACTTGAATATGGACTTGTGATCTCAATAAAAATGGGATATCACTAAGGGATTAAAATTACTTGAGACGGACTGATGGTCTACAAGTAATGTTGTGTTTGTTTGAGGATGAAGGTTTGCAATACTTTGATTAAGGTATTTCAACCTAAAAGGATCGGATTGATTTGATTGATTTGATCTAATGCTCCAAGAGAAGGAAGAATGATGATGGAAGAATTTTGAAAAATTGATCCTAGAAGCAAGAGGTTATCTAATCATATTTCTCAATGGAAACAAAAGCACTATTGATAGAATACTTGGCCATGAAGTTGCAGATCTTGTTGTTGTAAATGATTTTATCAAATTTCTCACAATATTTGTCTTCTTGTTTGATAGATGTTGTAATATGTTGATATTCCTTAGATTTGTGAGTGGTTTCCTTCTGCTCTCTATAGACTAGAGGTGTTGGAAGCTTAACCTTCTTATGTTTCTTGAAACTCATCATGTCATATAAAAAATCTGATTTTGGCTGAATGACTGAATGATCTAGGGCAAATGATTTCAGGGTCCTATAGAAGACCAAATTTTGGATCTTAGCAGATTTGGAAGCCCACTATTTTTAAGCAGAGATGAAAATCTTAGACGCAGCCAACGATTTGTGTAGATGACGATTTGCGTAGACAATAATCTGCACAGATGGCAGATCTAGAGCGTAGACAACCGACTATTGCTAACGCAGCGTGTTGAAATTTTGGGCAGCTTTTTGATCTTCAGTCTAATTTTGGACAAATTTGTTTGATGGAAAGAACCAATTTCAGCACACTCCAACTAGAAAAATAACAGGCACACGTCTTAAAACAACCCAACAAGGGACAAAGAAACCTTGAGGGATACAAGCAAATGTGACTTTGGGGAACTTTCATTCAAATTGCAAAATCTTGATTGTATATGTTCAAGTGACTCTTTCAAGCCACTTATGTTTTTACTTGGTTTATCACAATGAAGACAGTTCAAATAGTAGCTACCTTAGGAAATTGGCTTCACATGAAATATTATAGGCCCATTGCTTGGTAGTCCTTCAGCTCACATAGTAGTGTCACCCCTGAAAGGGAACCCGTGTTTTTGCCTTTTACTAGGTATTGTTTCTGTGCTACAAAGATCTCTTTCGCAACAAAATACCCTAGGACACGTATGATGAGAATTTTGGGGGGAGAATCTTCCCTCCCCTTGCACTATAATAAATCACCATTCAGAGGTAAATTGGGTAGGCTACTAAGTTACAATTACTAGCAAGTTTTTGTGGTGTTCCCACAATCAGTTTGTACAGCGTGAGACAC
This sequence comes from Thuja plicata, assembly GCA_018584345.1. Classification (NCBI taxonomy): domain Eukaryota; kingdom Viridiplantae; phylum Streptophyta; class Pinopsida; order Cupressales; family Cupressaceae; genus Thuja; species Thuja plicata. The sequence goes on from MU227726.1 coordinate 1,739,488, forward strand.
TTAAGTCTCTAGTTCAACCATGCCAATATGCTGAGGATATTCACTCAGTATGGACTACCATTGAACATGACCCACCCAAGCTTGAAGGGATAAAGAGGACCTTTGGGTCGCACTTTATTTCTATACCAGCTGAAGGGATTACTGGTTTGAGGTCGTCTTCTAAAGGGGAAGTGCACCCTCTAGACAGGCCTCTCTAGAAGCTTGGTTAAGATAAGCTTTCTCTTCATGCAAGATCCACGAAGGTGAGGGGAGAGGATATGGCTATAACTTAATCACAACATCACTTATATTAAGGGATTTAATCTAAATGACAAAATAGCTCGAAAGAAGTGTTGAAAAATACTTCTTCAAACACACCAAAAAGAGTTCATTCCAAATTGAACCTAGTTAAAGAAAAACTATGTGTTTTCTACCTAAGCAAAAGACACAATAGTTTGATTAAACATACATGTTCAATTCTTTTCCCACACACCAAAGAGGAAAGCTTTGTAAAGATGTGTTAACTTGCCTTAGGTCATTCAAGAGTGATGAAGTTCATTCCCTTAAACATTCAAGATTGGGTGAGGTTCATTTTTCTTAAGCAACATACATTCCAGGACAAATGATTAAACATACAAGTTCATTCCAAGAAATCTGTTAAAACTTCGAGGGAACCTGCACGAAACCGTTAGTAGTTTTCTGGTCCTTAAAACATGAAATGTTGCAAAAATAAACAAATGTTAACCACAGAAAATAGTGCAGATGGTGATCCGCGCAGACGAAGATCTACGTAGACGGTGATCTGCAGATACAGTCATTCACATACATAGATGATCGAATGAAAAAAAGCATAGTCAGATTATATTATAAATAGACCTAATACACATAAATATCAGATTTTTTACCAATTTGGACAACATTTAACTCTTAAAAATTGTCTTTCTGTCAAAAACCAGAGTTAAAATATTTAAAAATTAGTAAAAAATAGCTTAAACTATATTATTGCAAGTCTATTTTACAATAGGTGGAGACGGTGGTTTGGATGCGCAGATGGTGAAGTATTGTAGATGACATTCTGGAAACGCGGACGATGAAATCAGTGCGTAGACGAGTCTATGTAAAAAGTTTCTAGAATCACAAAATTTGCAAAAAAATTGTTAGAAAAAAGGGATGTGGGTCCCATCGGGTGTGCCAAAATGTATGGGATAAAATTATACTTGCCAAGAACAACACTAAAACATGCAAACATTAAGGTTAGCCATTAAAAATAAGATTCAAGATGTTAGCATATTATAAGTGAAATCTAAAACAAGAACCTTTCACCACAACCTCCGATGAGCCAAACAAGGGCACCCAATGCCTTGTTGATTTTCTCTTAGAGATTATTGTGGGTGTGCTCTCCCAACATAATAAATTAATCCCACTAATGATTGATTGATGGTAACTAGAATGCAAACTAATGATGGATGAAGAGCTCAAGAACAAGTATGAAGAACTTGTCTCAAGCCATTCACCAAATGATTGAAATGAGAATGTAAACTATACTAAGATGATATGCAAGAGATAAAAAAACTAGATTCATTCACCATTAGTCCTAGCACGTAATATCTAGATTCAATAATGAACAAAAGAATGAAAAACACTCTAAAATTCTAGCACTAAACAAGCATGATAAGAATGCATAAATGAGAGATGATTTTCTCTTGACAATGCCCTCTATTTATAGATTTCTTGCAGGAGAGAGAGGGCTTGGATGAGGTGGAGCTCATGTGGCATCCACATTGGTGCCACATGAGGGACAAATAAGCCATACAAGAGGCCAACTTTTCTCACACATGTGTGAGCAACTTTGGATGTGATGGGTCAAAGTGTACTTAAAGTACACATGTGAAGGATCTTGTAAGAGGTGTAAGAGATTTGGGCTAATAAAACACTTTTAGAAAGTGTAAGAAGGTGTCATCATGGGTGTAAGAAACCTTGTTGGCACCAAATTAGGATTATTTGGAAAAGGCAATTTTTTGAAATTTGCTCACACATGTGTGAGCAAATAATTAAGACTAATTGGTGTAGGAATCAATAAATTAGCCTAATTAACC
>MU227726.1:1741612-1779704 GCA_018584345.1 Thuja plicata
TAGCCTAATTAACCTTAGTTAATTAGTAAGTAGGTCTATTTGGTGAGAGTGATGTGAGGTAGGGTAGGATCTAGGTTCAAATTAGCTTAATCTAAATTTAAAATTTAGATTAATTATAGTTTAGTAGGATTTAAGTCATGTGAAGGAATAAATAAATTAAAAATTTATTTAAAGGGGACTAATGAAGGGGAATATATTTAAATAAAATTTAATACATCAAAGGGGATAGTATTTAAATTAAATTTAAATACTAAGGAAAGTGAATTATATTTAATTTAATAAATAGAAGAACATAACAAATATAATTAATTAATTAAAATTAATTATAATGATAAGGGAATATTAATTAAATTAATATAAGGACGATTTTAGACGTCTACACTATCATCATGCAGTTATGTTCATGCTTGACTCTCAATTGCTCAAGAGTATGAGGTCCTATAAGAAACACATATTTAGTATCTAAGTATTGAACAATATCATTTCCAATACCTAATAGGTGGAGTCTTATTATGCTTTTCCATGTTGCAAAGTTGTCTTTATTCAACTTGAGCACATCTCGTCTGTTCATCTTGTGATCTTTTGCTTGAGCTGTTAAACTCCCTTTCTAAGCACACAAGCTCTGATACCAATTGCTAGTAATAACTGAGAGGGGGGTGAATCAGTGGCCTAAAAAATATTCCAATAATCAACCCTTAAAACTTAGTATCAAAATATTATACCTCTAGTTATCTTCAGTCCTATAACATGAATGCCTCCAAATACTTATATCAATTTACTACTCCTCGGAATGCTTTGTAAAACCTTCTACTGTAGATTTACCGAATAGCAGTTTGTTAATTTATCAAAAGACAGTAAATTATCTAGAGTATACCGATCAATCCAATTAAGTTAAGTGTAATGAAAAAAACTAAAGTAATGACTCATAAACACATTGACACATGGATTTTTAACGTGGAAACCCTGTTAAGGGAAAAACCACTTGGGACCGCTAACCCAAAATTTTCACTCTTCTAAAGTGAGTTCAATGAAGAGCCAACCCTGTTAAAGGTTACAAAGACACTGTTAGGTGTGACCTTGTTAGAGGATTTGAAAGTTTAGTCTTTCACTTGATATCAAGCATCTTTATGCTACCATCCTTGATTAAACACCCACTTGGCCTGTCAATAAGTATCTGGCATCTCATGCTATCTTGATGAACAAACTTTTTAATACTCCATTGGATGCATCTCAATATAGAAAGGATCTTTAAATCCTACTCAGTTAAGATACTTTATGAATCAATGTTTAAACTAAAATAGTATGATATGTTCACATATACAACTTATGCTTGCAGATTTTCAAATCTATTGTAATCTCACAAAAATATTCTGATCAATATAACTTTGTTTATACCTTTGCTCCACTTTGATTCTTCTTGGTGATGTTGTGCTCTGTTGCTCGGTGTCCACATAAAACTTTATCTCTTTTCTCAGCTTGTTGATCAACACTGTATGAAGTTTCTCTTCAACATCCTCTATTTCATTCATTCAGCCACCACCAATTTGTAATAAATTAAGTTGTCTCTTTATAGACATGAAATCACCATTTTTTAGGTTCTTAATTTTCTTGAACTTGGCATGATCCATAATTCTCACCAATCAGATTTAAAGAAATAATCTTGTTTTATCTCACTGAGATCTTCTTGCCAACTGGACAAAACAACTTTAAATCATTTACTTATCTCTGGCTTATCTTGTCAATGAAAACAATGATAACTACCAGTTAACTATATGTTTAGCTCTGCTAGCTAGATATTTTTTTCATTTCTGAACTCAAGTTAATTTTGGTTTAACTCTTTGATAGCATCGGTCAACACTCCAATTCTCCTCAGGATTTTTTGTTGGTTTACACTATGTTTCTGGCCATCTGGTATGCTTGTGATTATGCTCGTCGGTAATTCTCGTCAGTGTTCTTGCTCGGGCATCACTGTGACTTGATTGTTGGTGATCTCTATCAGTCAGATTCCACTGACCGTCGGTGTTTGTAGTCAAATTGTGCATACTTGATTTTTATGCATTACTGAAAGCATAATCTTTATCTCTCTGATTCTCTGAACTCTTTGACACTTTTATTATAACCGATTAGATTGTATCGAGTTGACATCAATGACAATACAATCCATTAACTGATTTAATGTCTTGCATTATCCTTATGCATTTCGGTGATCAACTTAACATCTTCAAACATTCAATCAGTTACATGTCATCATAGTTGTGTTGTTTTAAGTAGTATCCAAAAATTAATTAGATGATGAGATTTGTGCAAGTTGGGGTAAATCATCTTATAGGGAATTTCTTGATTCCATCTTACACACCTATATTGTTCTCATCCAGTGATTCATAAAAAATAATTGAATTTGAAGTTTTGTAAAAGATAGAGAAAAATAAGTTTGCAATGGGCTCATGAGATTATTGCACACCATATAACTAGTTTCTAGTTGAATATTACATTCCACTTAAAAAAAATTAAATTATTAATTTTCTCATCAATCTTGAATTTCTTTGATAGTTTCAAATATTATGAAGAATAAAATATAATTTTCATAATTTTTTAAAGGTTGAGAATTTTACTTTGAAGAAAATTCAAAATATTTATATTTTATCAAATTATCAAAATATTTCATTTATGTACTTGAATGACTTTATGAAAAATTGAAATATTTTCAATCAAGAGTTTATTTCACTTAATTCTCAGCATAATTGTGATTCACGAAACCTTAAAGTTGTAGAAACATTGATAAGTAGGAGATATTTTCCATAGTAACTCAAATAACAAACCAATGCTTCACCTCTTTGAGCATTACCTAGATGCAATGAGAGAAAAGTGTACAATTCACACTCATGAGTTATGGGTGTTTTAATTTGTTAGAATTAGAATATACAATGACCTTCTACAAATGAAACCAAACTAGCACAAATATTCATATTTATCATTTACAAAGAGAGTGTAAGTAATGCACATAAAGAGTCTTGTATATATAGGTAAGGTAGATGACTAGAAGATCTGACACTATTATGGACTACCCCTCCAAACATAGGACACTTGTGAGTACACTTCAAGTGTGAGGGAGAGATGCTAATATGTATGCACTAAGTGTCTCACAAAGTGAGTGCACATGTCTCAATTAGATGAATTAAAAAAAAAGACTAAAAATTACCCAAAGTGGATACCTAGATAATGTGAATAGGACTATCTTTAGACATGCTATAAATGAATTAGTTTGATACATTCACTATTTATACCACCAATAAGTTCTTGTGAACTTGTGATCATGAAACATGGGTTAATGAGATTGATTCAAAAACTACAAAATTTAATCTTGGTAACAATATCACAAATTACTAGAATATGCTTCAAAATCAAAATTAAATGGTTTAAATTATTGTTGAAACTAAAATCCATGGCTACCCAGCCAACCAAAACTCGTGGCATATAAAGAAAGTTTGAAAACACCTAAGTGTCTTTTTTTAATTGAACAATAAAAATTAAATTAAGGAAAATAATAGAAGTTCAAAACAAGTATAAAGAAACAAGAAAAAAAATGCAAATACAATGATAGTTATTGCATATATAATTATAGTAGAACACCTATCCATTGTTTATCAACAATCAGTAAAAAAAATATGATAAAAATAAGAAAGTACATATGTAAAGAATAAGCACAAGATAAATAAATTTACTACCCCTAAATTTTAGTTTGTTGCATAAACATTTCTAGAATAGAAAAATAGGAAATTATTAATTGACAAATTAATTTCTAAACCTCCAAAGTTATGGAGAAAACAATCATCATGCTTTGAAGCCTCACAGAAACATTCAAATGTTATGAATTTATATAAAGGGATATATTACGGAATTAAGGATTGAAAATTTCTAAATTCCTTGGTGCTTCATCCAGTAGACCCCATGGTGATGAAGGGTACAACCCTTATTCAACCAAACACACACAACACAATAGATAAATAAATAGAAAATTGCAAGAATAGAAACATTTTCTTTCTATTATCTTCAATGAAATAAAATAACATTACAATATTCTAGAAATTAACTTGCTACAACCACATGGGCCTTCTCATTAAAATAATCTACAAGATAGAGCCACAATCTACACTTCTGGAACTGAGTCCCAAAACCCTCCTTCATCCCTATACATGTAGCACTAATAACCACCTTAGAATATTCTAGAAAATAAAACTTTCCTCTTTTGGTGCCTAACGGTTCATTAGTTCAATTTACCACCTAATTGATTTTTCTCTATCTTCATTTTCTATCGAAACTTGTGTCTTGATGGAACAAGTTTTGGAAGCCATAAATTTTGACTTGGGCATCTAATTTTATTATATAATATATCGTGTGAAGAGATCTAAAACAACACGTATACCTAAAGATCTATGTGTCAGGATTTCAAACCTTTCTAGGGCCTCTAAGTTCTTCAAATTTGAGTTTTAAGCTTCATTGGAGAATGTTTTTTGGACAAAAATATTAATATCTTTCTATCTGCTCAGATTATTGAGGTAATTCTTTTTCCAATCTTCTAATTTTTCAATTATTCTCCTTGGGACCAATTTATGTATCCACATGACCAAAATGGAAAAATTATAGAAAACACGACCCCAAATGGGAAAAATTCTTCAAGATAACATGCGACTAGTTTTTGTTATTTTTAGCTTCTATATATCTTATATAATGCAAATATCATAGTGGTCTCCTAAAAAATAAAATAAAACTACAAAATAAACATTTCTTTTTGGGTGATGCAAGATTTATCTTACAACCTGGATGCTCCTACATCAAACACCCAGTGTAATTTGAGAAGTGACCTTGTCACATCTAAGATGTTATGAGGAAACCAAAGTGGTCAACCTCTTCTTTTTATAGCCATGATGAATCTTAAATACGTCATCATTTCCATTTAACTAGGTACTCTTCATATTACATGTTTCTTGTGTTTCTACCAACACAACTATCCAAGATATCCTCTATCTATTTTGTACTTGAAGTAGGTTCTAGGATATTCAACTATGCTTCTATTATTTCTTCTTCAATACTTCCTTCATGATACTCTATAAAATCTGAAATATTAAACATAGGTGAAATATTAAGTTCACTAGACAATTGTACTTCATAAGCATTTCCTGAGTCATGTTTCTTCAGGATTTTTCATGATCCAAAATTCTTCATCTTCAACTTATTATATCATGCTTATTCAGGATTTTGCATGGTCCAAACTTCTTCATCTTCAGCTTATTATATGTGCCCACTAGAAATCTCTCCTTTCTAAAATGAACCATGACTTCATATCCAACCTAAAATTCTTTATATCTTATTTTCTTATCTACCTTATCCTTATACTAAGTATTCATTTTATAAATATTCTTTCTCACCTCTTCATGTAAATTCTTCAAGTGTTCTACAAAGTCTTCAACTTTGGTGGTTCTCTTTTCTCCTTTTTCCAACTTCCTTAATTATGAAGCATTTCTAAGACTACTTCCATATACAATCTAGAATTTTAATTTACCAATTCTCCTATTCATATAATTATTGTATGAAAATTATACGTGTGATAAAATTAGATCTCGTCCCTTGGATTTCTCTCCTACTAAGAATCTCAATAGGTTTCCCAAACTCCTATTCAACACTTCTATCTATTCATCAATATGTGGATGGTGTGTTGAAATAAACTTCAAATATATTTTTAGCTTTTTCCACAATGTCCTAAAAATCACCCAACAAACTTAGTGGCTTGATCTAAATGAAGATATTAATTTTTCCATTAGTATATGTAAAGGGAAAACAGTTTTTGAACCATCATCGAAAGACGGACTTTTAGCACAAACTGAAAGTACAGATAACAAAGGTCACCAAAAGTGTTAAGAGAAAAGAAAATCGACAAGAGTAACCCAACACAGTTTACATAGTTCAACCCAAAAATGTTGAAGTGAAAACCAAAAAACAAGAAACACAGGAACCTGACAGAGCAAGGGAACTTGATGGACGGTTCACGAAGGAACACTGACAGACTGACAACAGATCAACCCGAGCATCAGACACCAAAATTCAGTAAAATTCTAAGAAATGTGGATCTGACTTCCACGTCAAATAAAAAAGTTATGTTTTATATTTAGAATTTTGATTTGATTTAAAATCATTTCTTGAGGGACAAACATTGTAATTATAATTTTTTTAATTAGTCTAATTGATTGAAAACATGCAAACTAGGAGATCAAGGTCAAGTTGTAAACCTTCGATCATAGAGTTATCTTTGTAATATGTGAAACTAAAATAGGTTAATCTATTGTATAAATAGATGTGTAATCATTTATTTCAAAATGGATGTGAGGATAATAGTAGCCAAGGATCACATCTATGGATCATACTAAGGTTTTCAAGCAAGAATAACAAAAGATGAAATAGGTTATCAAGAACGAGATTTAAGGCTACCGAGAAACAAAGGTATTGATCAATCATATTAGGTGATACATTATACTTGTAATATTTAATGGATCTATAATAAACAATGGTAGATTGCATACACTCATGTCATTGAGTATTTTTGTCTACATTCTAAATAGAGTAGACCTTAACCAATCTCCACATAATACTCCTAACAGGGTAGATCATCAGAAGTGATCAAATTGTAATCCTTAACCGACCCCTTCCATTCTGTAAATAGTGAAGCTTTGTGGGTTTCATCCCCACCACAATTTTTACCTTCTAACATGGGTTTTGTGCATTACCAAATCTTGTGTTATGTGTCTATACATTTCATGAATGCTTCTATGAATGTTTTACATGCTTATTGAATTATAAATTGATGTTACATACACAAAGATAGAATAGCATATATGAATGGTAATACAATGTATTAATCATAAAAGGTTAAAGGTTAATTGATAAAAGTTTTAGAGGTATTGATTCACCCATCCCCTCTCAGTAAACCATTCCATTATTTCCAACAATTGGTATCAGAGCTAGATCTCTTAATTGGGAAAGTTTAAAGACTTAAGAGAAAAGATCATACAATGGAAATGTAAAAGCTAGATAGGAATATTGGGAATTAGAAATTAGAGATACAAATCTTCTATGAACAATATAAAGAAGCTAGAATCAAGATGAGACAGTTTCTAGATGAAAGAAATATTATGGCATCTCGTTGTAATGAAACAAACTATCAAGAAGAGGAGATACTCAATCTATTTGAGTCTTCAGGATCTACAACTAGCAAAGCATCAGACACGTTAGAAGAAAGCATCACAAGTCTAAATTAAATCAATCAACATCTGACTAGACAAGAAAAATATTTGTAAATTGGTCAAGAGACATAGATGGTAAGAATGATTGATGTCATGAACAATGATAGACAAGTTGAGAAACAAAGAAAACTAGCTATTGATGATAGAAGGAAGATTACTGAAAATATACAAGAGAAAGAGTCAGAAATACAAAGACTTACAAAACATCATCATGAGATCACAAATTAGATTATTCTTATGAGTGAGGAGGAAAAAAGGATGAACATAGAACTCATTGAAAGAATAGAAGCTATCGGTGAGCTAAGAGAAGAAAATGAAAGACTGAAGCATGAAGTGAGAATTTAGAAACAAGATAATGAAATGATTAAGAGAGCTAAAGAAAGAAAAAAAAAGGATGGATGCTTTTCTAGATTGAAAAATAAGATTCAACAACAATACCAGACTAGGGTATACCGAAAATGAAGAATCACCAAACAAAGCTGATCCAAAGAATGTCTATGCAAATCCAAGACAAAGAAAGCAGTCATGCAATCACTTTGGAAAACCAGGCCACACATCAAATGTCTGCAGGAGTAAAATAAAAGGTATTCCTAAATCCACACCTTCATTCATAGGAATTTGTTATAAATGTAAAAAGAAAGGACATTAAGCATATGAATGTAAATCTGAGGTGAAACAACCAAAGAAGGAAAGCTACATGGAAAAATACTATCCTACTTGAAAAATGCATGGGCACACATCTCTTGAATATAGGAAGAAGAAAAGGAAAGCATGGAAGCCTAAAGAAAATGAAATTTCTTATCAACCGAATAGATTCGGTAACTCATATCTTGGAATTACAATACATGGGAAAAATGTACAACACGTGGAAGGTTTGGACACATAGTTGCAAACTATAAGAGATAATGGATGAGAAAGTATAGGAGCTAGACTAACCCCGGAATGGCATGTCTACACTATCATAAAGTTGGTCATCTAAGGAAAGACTGCAGAGACTGAATGACAGAGAACAATACCTTTGCCAATGGAAACACCATTGAAGACATTAGGAAGATGAGAAACAAAATGTGGAGGAAAGCTACAAACACTAATGAAGTTGGACTAAGCAATGCAAATGGTGACACCTTATCCAATGGATCTGGTGACATCACCACCCCCACCTAAGTAGAACAAGTAAGTATGTAACTTCATTATACCATGTTATATTTAGCATCAGTTCCATTATACATTGATGAAATGCCAAACTAGCATGATTAAAGATGCACTATGGTATTACTTGTTATTACTCTGTGAATTCAATCTCATCAGTCAATGCTTACCAAAAATCATCAGTCTATATACAAAGCTAATTTTTCTATACTTACCAAGCATCATCGGGTAACACAAAAAGGCTAAGTCACTAGTGTAAACCGAAATCCGTTGGTAACCATGTAAAAAGACAATGTTGTCTTCTCCATATACCGAGATCCATCGGTAATGAGTCAAATGAGTTGACACCTAGATCGAGCATCAAGTTCTCATTGAGAATGAAGTGTGTATGCTACCTAACAACTCCATCTTCAAACACTGAGAGTTGGGTGAGCATTTATGACACGACTTCAGGAAAAAGTCTATAAATAGTTGACGGAAGAGCTCATTGTTCACAAAGTGATTTGAGTGAAGAAGAAGAGTGAAACCAGAGCATGAAGAAAAAATATTACAGAGTAACTTAAACCCTATTCACAACACTTAGAAAGATTCACAAGAAGTCACATAAAATTGAAGTAAGTAACAACATTCACCAAGAACTATATTTTTGTTTATGGGAAAAATCCCTAAATTATGAAACGATGGCAACTACCTCAAGAGCCTCCAAGATCAAGAATGAAAAGAAGATAAAGGTTAATATAATCAAGAATACAACATGTGAAGAACCTCATTATAAGATCTTTCCTGAGGTCTCTTCACAACCTGACAACGCTGGTGCATTCTCTAGTATACTAGCTAGGGTTTTACTCATTGAAGATGTCTGAGCATATATAAACTGCAAGATTGTAGAAATAGGAGACTTGGAAGTTGAGAAACCTTATAGAAATATTTGCAATGATGATGGGACAATCAAAGAAGAACATAAGAACATTAAAGTGAAAGTGCTCACACATGCCCTACTATTCGTGAAGGAATTCAAGACCGAATGGATTCAGTTATTACTAAGTAGAGTACATGAACAAAAGATATCACTGGATGAGCCAAAACCAATAACCAGTGATGTTATACACATAGTTACCAGTTATCCCATAACTGATAAAGTAAAGGCACTAAAGCACCCTCCTAAAGCTGACATTGAAAAGAACACAAGAGCAACATGGGATGGAAGAGGATTAAATGTATCCACCATCAACGATGATGAAATGAAATTTGGAGCATGTGTCTTAGGATAGAAGTTCTTTCAGGCTAGTGGGATGAATAGTATTGCATCTAGAGCAGTGGATAAAGTATACAAAACTGTCAAGAAGGGACTGTAGTTAGATTTGTCTGAACTTTTGCTAAGGCAATTAGATGAGAACATGAAGACAATCAGGACTGTAAGGTCTAACTCATGTAAGTTTTGTTCACTCATTATGTGCATATTTTTCTATTTTCAAGAATCCTTCCCATCTATCGCTAATGTCAAATGGGACACTACTCGACCAGTGACCACACATATTAGTGAGTTCATCATATCACTAGGAGATAATTTTGAATCAATCATGAATGAATACTTCACTAGGTTCAAAGAAAGAATGCAGAAGAGAATGCGGATACCAGAATAACTGGTAGAAAAGTACACAATTGAAATTTGTTTTATGGTGGACACTGATTACACCTATATCAAGCTAGTTGTACTGAGGAAAAAATGGTTGGCACCACTTGACTATGAGGTTAACATAGATCAAGTAACCAATGTCATTGAAGCATTAATAAATGGACCATTGGATAAATCAAAACCTAAGTTTGGAACTTATGAGGAAGCCAAGGAAAGGGTAAAAACTGGCTTATTTATGAAAATATTGACAAGAAAGATAAAATGGTTAATAATTTGAAGAAAAATTTGTCATTGAATGAAGAGAAAACATAACAGACTAAAGAAATTGAGGGTCACTCTCCCGTCGGTGAAGCTAAGAAGGTGAGTGACTCAGAATCCACAGAGTCTAATGCACCACCCCCAAAGAATCCTAAAACTACTGCTGCATCTAGGACCAAAAGTCAGACAATAAAGGATGCAAGTCCTTCACCAATCAAGAAAGGTCAAGTGAGGACCTATAAAAGAAATCCCCAAACAAGGAAAAAAGGCCCGACAAAAAGAAGAAGACTAATCAGAACAAAAGAAGATTTAGAATATACTGAATAGGATGAACAACCTATTAAGAATAAGTTCTCTACCACCATTGATGAGGTATATTCATCAATTATTGAGTTAGGTTCAATCATAGACCCCAAGATTAGGAAATGGGTAACTCTGGACCCTGAGGACAAGAACAAGTTAGAAGAAGGCATCATCACAATGATGAGTATATTTAAATATATACCAATTTAATTTGAAGATAAAATTCCTAAAGAACTTATGGATAGATTTTCAGCTAGGTGGACATATGCTCTTAGGGAAGAGAAAAAAATAAGGGAAAGAGCCCTAGTTTCAATCATGCCACTTGAATCTAAGATGGAAGAAATTTAAGAAATGATGGAGAAACATTCCAACAGGTTCTCCTGAAAGCTAAGATCCTATGAGGTGCTAAAGGGACATCTTATTGAGCTAGATAGGAAGAGTGAGGATAAATGGAGAAAAATACTTAATGTACCAAATAGGGATTCAAGCACCGAGCCACAAGCAACTCTTACCGACAAGCCACTCATTGTTGAAGATCAGGATAAACTAAGCCCAAAGAACATTACTATAATTGATGATGAAGATGTAAGTGAAGAAGAATTGAACACAACATGTAACAAGGATATGGACACTGTAGATGAAACATGGTTGGATAATACTATCATTGATATTACTAGAGGAGATCTTGCAGATGAGATACAAAAAGATAAAGATGTCACTGTTGTCCAAGCCCAAACCGATGAACAAGACACAACTAGAAATACTACATAGGTGAATATACCAGGTCAAATTCCATTGTCAATACAAGCTATTAATATAATGTCACAAAAGGACAACTCACCTAAACCTGATGCAAACATACCCGATGATAATGGTAATGATGAACAAAAAGATACAATTGATGAAGCACACCAAGAAACATATGAAGGGCAGAAAGGAAAAAGGTGAAGAAGAGAAGAAAGAAGATGATACTCCTAAAAATACAAAAGGAGATGTTTCATATACACCAAAGGTTGATGTGGAGATGTCCACTACCAACCGACATGAAGATACCAAACAACAGGCCAAAGACACAACACCACAAAAGCCTTCATCTAGCATATCTGACAAATAAAAGGATCTTGCTTTGGTAGTACATTCAAGTGCTTCCCACTCAGCATCCAAGAAGAAGAAGACAAAGAATAACAAGCTGTAGGTAACACTTGATGAAATCATTGAGATACTGAAATGTGACCCTTCTACATTGGATTTTGAATCTCTAAAAAAGTATGGAGAAATATGTCAAAGGAAAGCTATGCAAGAAAAGCTAAGGAAAGAGAACAAAGAATTCCTAGTGTAAGAAACTACAAGGGATATATTGACACAAATAGTTCCTAACATAGATGTTGATCAAAATGCCCCCATCCTTGATCAACTTGTCATTCTAATTGAGGCCGTAACATCTCAGAATGTGGATGCAGAAAAAGTCATTGAAGAATGAGAAGAACAAAAATATCAATGAAAATCTACAGAAAAGATCAACCAAGAAGTGGCAGTCAGGAAGGTAAAGCTCTCAGAATTTGCAGATGAATTAGATCCAATAATTTCTGAAGCTATTTCCTTAATACAAAAGTTGTGCACTTTAGAGAAAATCACTAAGGAAAAATAGTGATAAGATAGCACAAATAGATTCTGATCTAAATGTAAGTGCACAAGGTCTAACCTCAGATGAAAGTGCAATCAAGATGCATTTGGAAAATATTATGAAATCTAGAAGGTTGAGACAAGAAATTCTAGAGGCAGAAACCAAGTTTAGAGATGAGGTTATCGAGATACATGATCTAATGCTACCACATCTTACACTTCTACAACATCACATGACTTTGGCAAGATAGTTAATTGCCACCCCAGAGATGTCTGTAGGAGACAACATCTATGATATGCATGCCTGAATCACATTAGAGAAAATGGCTCCTGAGAACCTCAAGGAGAAATGGGATAAACTTATGGAAGACATGAAGAATTCATATTCCCATATTTTTGATAAGTTGTAAGTATACACCTTTACCCTTACTAACAAAAAGGGGGAAAATGATATGTACATCAAGGTAAAATGATATATACACTAGTAAAGGGAAATTGATATTTACAGTAGTAAAAAGGGGAAGAATGATATGAAGATAAGGTGAAAAGGGAGTACAATATAAAGGCAAGTATACATGTATATACATATACTATACCGATATATACATAGGGGGAGTCATAAATGACAAGGTAAACCTATGGTGTACATTACTATAAAGTTTAGTATTTTGCACATATCAGTTTTTGATACTAATGTCAAAGGGGGAGATTGAAGACATTAACTTTTCCATTAGTATATGCAAAGGGAAAATAGTTTTTGAACCATCACCAAAAGACAGACTTTTAGTACAAACCGAAAGTATAGATAAAAAAGGTCACCAAAAGTGTTAAGAGCAAAGAAACCTGACAAGATAGATCACAAGAGTAACTCAATATAGTTTACATAGTTCAACCCAAAAATGTTGAAGTGCAAACCGACAGAGCAGAAATAGAGGAACCCAATAGAGCAAGGGAACCCGATGGATAGTTCAAGAAGGAACATTGATAGATTGACAATAGAGAAACTTGAGCATCAGACATTGAAAGTCAGTTAAATCCCAAGAAATGTGGATCTAACTTCCATGTCAGATAAAAAATTTATATTTTATATTTAGCATTTTGATTTGATTTAAAACCATTACTTGAGGGAAAGCATCATAATTATAATTGTTTTAATCACTCTAACTGATTGAAAACATGCAAACAAGGAGATCAAGGTCAAGTTTTAAACCTTCGATCATAGAGTTATCTTTGTAATACGTGAAACTAAAATAGGTCAATCTATTGTATAAATAGATGTGTAATCATTCAAAATGAATGTGAGGATAATAGTAGCAAGGGAGCACATCTATGGATCAGACTAAGGTTTTCAAGAAAGAAAAACAAAAGATGAATTAGGTTATCAAGAACCATATTCAAGGCTACCAAGAAATAGAGGTATTGATCAATCACATTAGCTGATACATTATACTTGTAATCTTTAATGGATCTGTAATCAATAATTGTAGATTGCATACACTCAGGTCATTGAGTATTTTTGTCTACATTCTAACAAGTGTAGCAAATAGAAGAAATCCTTTCAAGAAAGGTGGATTTAACAATCCTTATGTAAATCTCTTAATTGAGTGCACACTAAATAGTGTTTCTAAAGCTCTTAATAGAGTAGACCTTAACCAGTCTCTACATTATACTCCTAACAGAGTAGATCATCAAAAGTGATCAAATTGTAATCATTAACTGACCCCTTCCATTCTATAGATAGTGAAGCTTTGTGGGTTTCATCCCCACCATAGTTTTTACCTTCTAACAAGAGTTTTCTGCATTACCAAATCTTGTGTTATGTGTCTATACATTTCATGAATGCTTCTATGAATGTTTTACATGCTTATTGAATTATGAATTGATGTTACATACATAAAGATAGAATAGCAAATATGAATGGTAATACAATGTATTGATCATAAAAGGATAAAGGTTAATTGATAAAAGTTTTAGAGGTATTGATTCACCCCTCCCATCTCAGTACACCATTCCATTATTTCCAACACTAAAACTATGCTCTTTCATAGACCATGTAGTCTCACCACTTATTTGAAAAATAATTCTGCCACATGAACATTATTAGTTTTTCTATGAGAAATGAAATGTACCATCTTCAAGAACCTATCTACCACCACAAAAATGGAATCATGTGTTGGCAAGAGATACTACTCTTGATGGCTTGTATATTGTCATTGATGGAAACTATACATGTTTCTCATGGTCACTTTTTATATTTTTGAGTTACCAAAGGATTGGATACAAAATTGACTAAGTATGGTTGAATAGGTACAATGTACAAGTTTTTGTAAAAGGTTCAATACTTTCAAGTATGATTGAGTTTTGGGATGTGAACCTAGGAGGAGAAGAGTATAAATCATCTTATTTCATCATTGCAATAGTTGGTGAGTTAAAATGATTGAGTTATAATTTTATTTGTATTGATTTTCTTGTGTTTGGTGAGGTACAATGATAAAATGCTAGTTGATCAATCAACAATGCTATCAGGTCGATGGGATAGATTGATTTCAATTTTATTTTGATAGATTTGACATTGGTGATGTGATCTATGCAGTTGTTCAAGGTTAGTAACACATTTTGGGTACAAATATGGCCGACACTTCACAACTTACTTATATGTTCTTGAGGTCAACCAGTGAAGATATAATCTATGGAAATGGATATATAAGATCATTTTTATGATGATTTGATATAGAAATGGTGAGATATTTTTTGGTTATATGTAGTATATGCAAAGGATCTATAATATTAGGTTCAATTAATAGTTGGTCAGAGATTTTGTATTGTGCTTGCATGGAATTGTATTGGCATATGTGATGTTATCTTCAAGTTCATCATTTTGGATAGTAATCCAAATCTATTTTTAAAGAAATGATATTGTGTAAGGGTTGTATCCCTCTTCTATATTTCAAAAATGTTCTCTAGGTAGTGTGCCTAAATGCATGTGCATTCCCCTTTTGTATAAAACCTTTAATAGGGTTATTTTGCAGACTAAATACTTGTGGATATCATGCTCACCATGTTTTTTCCCTTAACCAGGTTTCCATGATAAAAATAATGGTTTTGTAATGGTGTGGATGTATGCTTTGTATTTTAGTTTATTGCTACTTAATACTTTATGTTTATGGTATTTGATCAATAATGTTACTGTTACCCAAATTTCCCATCTTGTCCAATTTTGGCTACAACTAGAGTAAATTAGGCTCCCACAAGGGTAGATCCTAGCTTGTAATGTTTCTATCATGGTTCCTAATCTTTATCTTTATCTTTTCATGTTTCTAGGTCTTGTTAGCCCTTATTCATGTCTTGAAAAACCTAAAGTCTTGTAAAACCCTAGCTCTCTAGTGGTCCTTTCTAATTCTTTGTTAGTTTTCATGTAGCTTAAGTTATTGTTTGCCATGTATGTTTTAACCTCTTATGTCTAACTCTTAATATTGCAATCAGGTGGGAATATTCTTATTCATTCAACAAATTGGCATGGCATTTATCTCCTAATCTCGTAAAGGAAAATAATATGCTCTTATGATCTGGCGATTCAACGCAGATCGTCAATGCAAATAAGATCTTATGACTGGCACTAGATCTCATGATAAAATCAGAGTCAAGGATTTCATTTGGAGATTCAGAGTAACTTTATCTCTAAATCTCATAATCTGACCAGGGATAAGATAGGGTTTGTGTTTTTCCTTTATCACTAGATCTCCGAATAGACTTGAGGTTAAGAAAAGCATTTAGAGACTTGGCAAGGATCATCGATCTCATCTGATATGTATGGTTGGTGCTAGATCTCGCAATGAAATGGTTAGGTCAACTAAGATTTAGAGACTTAGTGTAGATCATTGATCATATTTTAATCATGCGGATGGCACTTAATCTCAAAATAAAATCAAAGGGTCAAGAAAATATTCAATGATTTAGAGATACAAGGATTTCAGGTGCCCAGGTTAAAGACAAGTTAAAGGTAAAGATCAGACAAAAGAAACACATCTGACGATTAGCGATTTTCATCAATGGCCAAGATGAAGGAATTTAATGTTTGATCCATTGTGCCATAGTGCCACGTGTCCATGGAGGGGTCAGGCTGAAGTCAAAAAGGTAAAGTAAAGATCGATCAAGTTTTGTTTGATTGTGTGGATGACATTATGACTCGAAGAAAAGATGATCAAGATCTAATGTTTGAGGCATTGCACCATGATGACATCTAACACTGATGACATCATTGGTCCCATGTTTATAGAGAAGTAAAGGAATCATAAGTTAAGAAAGATCTAACGATAGGCATAAAGGTTTAGAGACCAAAATGAAGTTGTTTAACCATTGAGGCAATGCACCCTATTGGCACGTGTCCAAGTCAGAGTTGAAGTCAGTGCCAAATATAAGATAAAGATAAACAAAGTTCAGATAGATCTGACGATGGGTGCTATGACTTAATGGCCAAGATGAAGATTGATAATGTTCAATGCAATATGATAGGGTGCCACATGTCTAAATTAGGTCCAGGATTAAATACAACATAAAGGTAAAGAAAAGATCTACGACTACATTTTAAATAGGAAACTGAGTCTTATTCTAGGCTGTTGATGCAAACCTCAGCACCACCTGTGACTATTATTGTTTAAATACAAATATTCAAATCTTATATCAAGGTTTCATGGTGGTGGCATGGTCTTTCAAGTCTCAGACAGGGTAGATGAGTTCGCCGCTTATTCTAATCAAATTAATGATGATGGGAGTGTTTTAAAGACTATATCTAATCTTTTGAGATATTTCTCCAAACACATTTATGATGGAAAAGACTTTTTTAGGGTTTCTAAATTATTTAAAGAATATCTATTGTAACCCTAACTTGTCCAATATGATAGGATGGATTGACTCCTAAGCCTGTGTGCTAGGGGAGGTTGTATATAAGTGTGATTGTGTAAGAGTTTTCTGTGACATTTTCTCTGTCCTCAAACTTTTCACGTGTCTGTAATTCTCAATTTTCCAAGCTTATTCAAGAATTTTTGTGGCATTTTTCTTCCCTCAGGTTTTCATATGGTTGGGATTCTTTCTGAAGTATAATATATTGACCGAGAATTGAAGAGTTTCGTAAGTTATTCTAAGTTTTCTTTCTTTTTTTCATCTCTATGTACTATTGTGGATGATTGATAATTTTGTTCATTCCTTGTTATTTTGTCTCATTCCTATGCCTATTTTCTGGAGTAGATGTTTATTTGTAGGTTATAGTCTGTGTCCACTTCATTGAAGTTATTTCTGTGAAATCTTTTCTTTCCTCCAATAGTTTCATCTCAGACCTCTCTATGAAACATTCTTTGCAAGCCTATCTAGGAAGTTGTACTTGTCCTAATTCAAGAATTTCATGCTAGTTCTTGGCCATTATATTATGATTCATGTCTTTTCAGTGTATCACCTAGTAGGTTAAGTTTTATTTTCAGTATTTCCCTTCATTTATCCTTCTATCCCTTTTCCTCCCAAGTTTACTTTTTAGTTTCAAGGGTAAAATAGGTGCTTATCCAAGAGGAACCAGCTTAGAACTTGGAGGTCTCACTTCAGTTAGCAAAGGTCCCACAACCTAGAAGTGATTCCCATGTTATACTAGATCATTAGACTTGCAACTTTCATAGGGTGAAAATTTGGTGTATAACAATTCTGGCATGCCTGGTGGGACACAAAAGAAGTTTCAATTTAAAGCTATGTTGTCTCTGATATGTTGAATACATAGTACTGACCTAAAAGAGGTTTATTTCTAATGCATATCTGATAGATCCAAGCAAGGTCTACTAGCTTCAAAGGGTCAAGGGCTAGTATGTTTTGAATATTTTATATTCAAAATTCTAGCTAATTACATGAGTAGAGATGTCAATTTATTATGGACAGTCATGTTACTCACCCATCATATCATGAAAATAGTGCTCAATGGGCTAATCATCAACCATATGAAAACCATCCAAAATTTGTTTTTAGTCCAAGCTACCATATCATGGCAGGTTTTCAATATGCCTTGCATAAGCTTATGAGTATGATATCCAATGTAAAGCACCATGGGAACAAAATAAACAAAAAAAGAATGGAGGGAAGTAGGCTCATCATTCTTACCACCCAACCATCCCTAATCAACTTCCTTGTTAGTATGAGAAAATCTGACTATAGAAGGAGTCTCAAAGCTTTAGGAATGATCAAGAACACTTGTAAATTTTACTTCAAGATATCTCCAAGTAGTTTGATGATTCCAAAAGAGAGCATGAGATCCAATTACAGTTAGAAGAACACTCTCACCAAGCTTATCTTCAAGAGAAGAGGATGGAAGCTCAAAGGTATGAGCCTGAGTTATTTTTCAACCAAGTAGTAGAGACTTTGGGAAATGAGTAGCAAAGGAGCCAATGGGAAGAGGAGATTGATCACCAATATACTGTCAGGGAAGAAGAGCTAAGATCACAAATTGTTGAACAAAAGGCTCTTAAATGTAAGGTTCCAAGCTTCAGGCCTCCTAGACAAGGTGAGTCTCCTAAATCTCATGAGGTTAGAATTCCAAGCAGGAGTGCTCCCATGTTCTCAGAGCCTACAAATGAAGAACCTATAGGGAATTCATTTCCAAGTTTTAGTGACATCCTTCTAGCACATAAACCTATTATAGAACAATTGTATCCTTTTTGTGATCGACAAAAGCCTAAGGATTATATTGAGACTAAGCTAGTTGTAAGTGAGCAATGCAAAAATGATGGGGCCTTCAATTTTCTAAGCCTAAATAAAGTTATGCCTTCTGTGTCTACATCTAAAAACTCTCAATTTAACATCCCAAGTTTTAAGGGAAATATTTTTTCCCAAGATCCCATACTTGAGATTCAGTCCACCACTCTGTAAGTACAGTCCTTTCAAGAAATTTTTTTATCCCAAGAGACCCCTCAGGTCTCTTAAGATACTGATATTCCATGGAAACTTTCATGGACTCTACCTCCTGGCTGTCAGATGCCAAGTATTTTAAAGGATACTAGTCAAACATGAGAGGAAGGGCTTGTGGTTGATGATATTTCATATTAAGAAGAGGGAGTGGATCCTGATGATAAAATGGTTCATGAACATGTTTTTAAAGAGGAGGCTTTCCATTATGAAAAAGTTAACAAAAATATTGAGGAAAATGATTCGAGGAGCATCATCGAAGATCTGTGTGGAGCTTGATGATAATAAATGAGTTGTTCCAAAAGGCCTTAATAGAGTTGATAGTTTTGATGAGCTCTTAGCCTATTTAACAAAATATGATAATCCCTTGACCGTGGAAGAGGATTTGACATGGCTATTCATAATGCAAGACAACCATGAGGATTCAAAAAATAACAAAGAGAGCTCCAAGTATGTCATCTCGAGAGGTTTCCCTATTAGATACTTGGCCCAAGAGGATTTTAATGAAATTTCCTCATATGATCTATTTGAGGTAAGTGAGCTTGATCCCATTTTTTTAGGAGACAAATTTATATTTTATGACATACTTTCATGTGACTCATGTCTTGTTGGCTATCCTTATGTATTTAATGAAAAATATATTAATAAGGAAGGGTATCTTGTTTCACATTCCAGTGAATGGTTTTGTTTAACCAATTTTCTGTACTAGTTAGTTTTGGATAGGTTAGTTTTTCCTGCTTGTATATAGGGCTCTTTTTTATATTTTAGTTTGTTGTTTCCTCCTCCTAGTTTCAGTCCTCCTGCTTCCTAGAATTCTCTTTTGTGCTTAATATATACTCCTTTCCCAATGGAATTTCATAGGCCAGTAATTATTTATGTCTAGCAGGCTGATATCCAGCAAAAATTGCCAAAAATGTTACCCAAATTTCCCATCCTGTCCAATTTTGGCTACAACTAGAGTAAATGAGGCTCCCAGAAGGGTAGAGCCCAGCTTGAAGGTTTTTTTCATGGTTCCTGATCTTTATCTTATTCTCTACATGTTTTGAGGTCATGTTAGCCCTTATTCATGTCTTAATAACCCTAAAGTCCTGTAAAACCCTATCTCTTTGGCAACCCTTTCTAATTCTTTGTTACTTTTCATGTACCTTAAGTTCTTTTTTTCCATGTGTGCTTTAAACTCTTATGTCTATATCTTAATCTAGAAATCAAGAGGGAATATTCTTATTCATTTAGTGACTTGGCATGGCCTTTATCTTCTGATCTCGTAAAGGAAAAGAATATACTCTTATGATCTAGAGATTCAGTGCAGACCGCCAATGCAAATCAGATCTTATGGCTAGCGCTAGATCTTGTGATAAACTCAGAGTCAGGGATCTTATTTGGAGATTCAGAGATAGCTTTATCTATGAATCTCATAATCTGACCATGGTTAAGACAGGGATTTCAATTTTCCTTTATTGCTAGATCTCCGGGTAGACCCAAGGTTAAGAAAAGCATTCAAAGACTTGGCGAGGATCCTCGATCTCATCTAAAATGTGCGAATGGTGCTAGATCTCGCAATGAAATGGCCAATTCAATTAATATTCAGAAACTTTGTGAAGATCGTCGATCATATTTTAATCTTGTGGCTGGTGCTTAATCTCATAATAAACTCAAAGGGTCAAGAAAAAATTCAGTGACTTAGAGATACAAGGATTTCAAGTGCCTAGGTTAAAGGAAAGTTAAAGGTAAAGATCATACGAAAGAAACACATTCAATGGTCAACACATTTCCTCGATGGACAAGATGAAGGAAGTTAATGTTTGAGCCACTACGCCATGGTGCCATGTGTTAATGGTGGGGCCGGGCTAAAGTCAGAAAGGTAAAGTAAAGATTGATCAATTTTTGTTTGATCATGTGGATGGTGTTATGACTCAAAGAAAAGATGATCAAGATCTAATGTTTGAGGCATTATTCCATGGTGACATCTAGCACTAATGATGTCATGGGTCTCAGGTTTACAAAGTAGTAAAGGCATCATAAGTTTAGAAAGATCTAATGGAAAGCATAAAGGCTTAGAGACTAATATGGAGTTGTTTAACCATTAAGACAATGCACCCTATTGACACATGTCCAAGTCAGATTTGAAGTCAGTGCCAAAGGTAAGATAGAGATAAAGCAATTTATGATAGATCTGATGGTGGGCGCTATGACTTAATGGCCAAGATGAAGATTGATAACTTTAAAGGCAATGTGACAGGATGTCATGTGTCTAAATCAGATTTAGGCTTAAAGACAAGATAAAGATAAAGAAAATATCTATGACTATGTTTTAAAAAGGAAATCAAGTCTTATTCTGAGCCGTTGATACATAACTCCATGCCACCTATGACCATTATTGTTTAAATTCAAATATTCAAATCTTATCTCAGGGTTTCATGGTGGTGGCATGGTCTTTCAAGTCTCAGATAGGGTTGATGAGTCTGTCGCTTATTCTGATCAAATTAATGGTAATGGGAGTGTTTTAAAGACTATATCTGATCTTCTGAGATATTTCTCCACATGCATTAATTATGGACAAGAATTTTTTAGGGTTTCTAAATTTTTTGTATTGTAGCCCTAACTTTTCCAATCTAATCGGATGGATTGACTTTCGAGCCTTTTTGCTAGGGGAGGTTGTATATAAGTAGTTTTTTGATCTTTTTAAAAAAGTTTTGGATTGTGTAAGAGTTTTCTATGGCATTTTCTCTATCCTCAAACTTTTCATGTGTTTATAATTCTTAGTTTTCCAAGCTTATGCAAGACTTTCTATGGCATTTGTTTCTGCCTTAGGTTTTCATATGGTTGGGATTATTTCTGAAGCATAATATATTGACCAAGTATTGAAAAGATTCATGGGTTATTCTAAGTTTTCTTTCTTTTATGCATCTCTTTGTACTATTGTGGATGATTTATAAAAGTAGTCTTGTGATTTTTTTCATTCCTTTCTATTTTTTCTCATTCCTATGCCTATTTGCTGGAGTGGATGTTTTTTTCAGGTTATAGTTTGTGTCTACTTCCTTGAAGCTATTTCTACAAAACATTTTCTTTCCTCCAATAGTTTCATCTCGGACCTCTCTATGAAATTTTTTTTGCAAGCCTATCTAGGAAGTTGTACTTGTCATAATTCAAGAATTTCATGCTAGTTCTTGGCCATTATATTGTGATTAATGTCTTTTTGGTGTATCACCTAGTAGGTTAAGTTTTCCCTTTAGTTCTCCTTCTATCCCTTTTCCTCTCAAGTTTAATTTTCAGTTTCAAGAGAAAAATAGGTGATTATCCAAGAGGAACCAGCCTAGAACCTAGAGGTCTCACTTTAGTTAGGAAAGGTCCCACAACCTAGAAGTGATTCCCATGTTATACCAAATCATTAGACTTGCAAGTTTAATAGGGTGCAAATTTGGTGTATAACAATTATAAATAACAAAACACTATTTCACCCCCCTCTCAGTGTTCCTTAATTCCAAAAATTAGTATAAGATCTTTGTGCATTGGAGGAAGTCTAATAACTTGAGAAAGATACTAATGATAGATTCAATAGTTTCTAGTAGTGTTCAGAAGTAGCTCATGATTGTTCTTGAAGATCTTGATTAGTCTAATGCTCAAAACCTTGAATTGGAAGGAAGACTCGATGAGGATAAAAAATTCATGGAAGATTTAAAGGAACGGTTGAATAAATCTAGGGACAAAAAGGAAAGATCTTGTTGAGAAGTTGAAGTGGGAAAGAAGCACTGATGATTCAAAATCCCTAATGGAAAAATCTAATGAATGTGAGAAGATTGAAAAAGATAGAGATAATTTGAAGCATGAGATGGAAGCCATGGTAAAGAAGGTGACTAAGGAGATTGAAGAAAATAAAAATCTTGAGAAATCCTTGAAGGAAAAATCTGAGTGTCATAAATTGACTTGTGAGATTGGACAGATGCAACTTGATTTTGATGAGTCCGGGCATAATGAATAGGAACTTGAAAGAGTTAATGAGATACTTAGGAGTGAGCTTTATGATGCTAATTAGTTCAAAGAAAAATTCAAAGCTATTTTAGAAAAGTATGATGCACAAATTGAGAGACAAAGGTCAAAAAGAGATACATAAGGACTTGGATTTGAAAAAGGATAAAGCTCTAGATTTGGTCAAAATAAAACTTTATCAAACTAAGAGACCTAGGAGAAATCCAATGAGATAACCTAATGCACAAAAATTCAATGGGAGATGCTTTGTATGAAATACATATGGTCATTTCGAAAAATAGTTCAGGAATAAACGAAATTCTACATCATTCTCAAGTCAATGTTTCAAATGAAATAACTATGGACACAAATCGAGTGACTGCAAAGCTGTAGTGTATAATAATATAAAGTGCTACAAATGCAATAACGTTCATCATATTGAAAAGAAATGCAAATTGAGGACAAATCAAGTGAAATTAAGGTATGTTAATCCTAATGTGACATGTTTCAAGTGCAATAATCAAGGTCATATTTCTAGGTATTGCAGATTCAATAATGTTAATATGAACATGAGAGGTCTAGTTAAAACAAATAATGTGCAAAATAATGATAAAGGAAAGGAAATGATTCATGTTGAAGAAGTTAGGAAGAAAGAGTAATACATCGGTAAGAAAAGAGAATTCTTATGTTAATAGTGGGGACACACCTGGATCTAGTGTGGAAATTTCTTTAAAAAAAAAGAGTAAGGTCTCTTGACCTAAAAGGGGCATTACAATGAAAAATCCTTGCAATCATTTGATTTGGATGAATCAATGGATGAGATAACCATATTTAGATGCATAAATGAGTATAGAACATGTTTCAATAATTTACAAGAATTTTTGCAGAATTTTTGAAGGTTTGGCAATAGATTTTGTATTCTTTGTTCTAAGGTAGTTTGAAGTTAGAGCTCAGCGCATTAATTGCTTTTCACTTTTTGGGTATACAATTTATTTTTTAAAAACATTTCTTATTTTCATTTCACACCTTGTGAGTTGAAGAAAGAGATAGAAAAGCATTTGAAGGTGATTTAAAATGAGTAAAGGAAAATTAATGCATTTTTACAATCAAACCCTAATCTATTGTAAAAGGTATTTTTCTTGGTGTAAGTTTTTTATTTGAAGTTGAACTCATAGATATGCCCCGTATAGTTGATATTAACAAGCATCTAAGTTTTGGAATTAATGGGAAGTGTGTACAGAGAGGGGAGGGGTGAATCAGTACCTCTAAAACTTTTGTATCTTTTAACCTTTATCCTTTAGGTAATCAATTGTTCATCCAAACATCTGTTCTATACTATCTTGATGTAAGATTTATCAATTCATAAGCTTAATAAAACATGTGAACATTCATAGAAATATTCATGAAATTAATTGACACATAACATAAGATATGATATTGCATAAAAATAATGTTAGGAAGTAAAAACTACGGTGGGGATGACACCCACAAATTCTTCACTATCTGTAGATTGGAAGGGGCCGGTTAAGTCTTAAAATTTGATCACTTCTGATGATCTACCCTGTTAAGAGTATATGTGGAGACCTATTAAAGTCTACTCAGTTAAGAGCTTTAGATACATTGTTTAGTGTGCACTCAGTTAAGAGATTTATAGTTGGATGGTTAAATCTACCTTCCTTGAAAGGATTTTTACACTTTGCTTCACTTGTTAAAATGTAAGAAAATTACAATTTGACTTGGTGTATGCAATCTCCTATTGCTGATTACAGATCCATTTAATATTACATGTATAAGTATATCACCTAATGTGATTGAATAATACCTCTGATGCTCGGTAGTTTCTATTCTTGGTTCTTGATAACCAAATTCACCTTTTGTTGTTCTAGTTCTTGAAACTTTTAGTCTGATCCATAGATGTGCTCATATGCTTCATTCATCCTCTCATCCACTCTCACATCCTTAATAATGAATGATTGAAACATCTATTTATAAGATAGATTAACCTAATCAAGTTTTATGTAAAACAATATTAACTCTAAGGTCACAGGTTTACAACTTTACCTTGATCTCCTAGTCTATGTGTTTTAAATTAGTTAGACTGATTAAAGCACTTACATTCATGTTT
The DNA here is from genome assembly GCA_018584345.1 of Thuja plicata. Classification (NCBI taxonomy): domain Eukaryota; kingdom Viridiplantae; phylum Streptophyta; class Pinopsida; order Cupressales; family Cupressaceae; genus Thuja; species Thuja plicata. Next base: position 1,766,904 of record MU227726.1, read on the forward strand.
CTTGTCCCTAAAGAAATGGTTTTAAAAACAAATCAAGACTCTATAAATAGAAAATGACTATTTTATCTGACATGGAAGTCAGATCCAATTTTTGCGGGATACAATTGACTTTTAGTTTCTGCCATTCATTTATGCTCTGAAGTCAGTTAGACTATTTCTCAGTGTTCCTGCTTGAACTATCTCTCGTGTTCCTCTTTGATTATTCTCTTAGTTTTCACTATGACCTTATCATCGGATTCCACTTTTGGGTTCCTCTTCATCCTTTCCATTTTGCATTTTGGGTTTATATACAAAATTGTATCATCAGTTTTCTTTGTGCTTAGCAGTTTTTAGTGATCTCTTATATCTACATTTTTGGTTATATCTTTGTCCTATCTTTCGGTGTATGCTTACCGAAAGTGTTCTTTTCATACTAATGAAAAAATAATTTCATCAATCTACCCCTTTGAAATTAGTATTAAAAATTGATATGTGCAAAATACTAACAAAATTAGCTCTTTGTCCTGTCTTTCGTTGTATTCTTACCGAAAGTGTTCTTTGCATACTAATGACAAAATAAAGTCATCAATCTCCCCCTTTGACATTAGTATCAAAAATTGATATGTGAAAAATACAAACAAAATGTTAAGTATGTACAACATATATAATACTTAGTCATTTCATGACTCCCCCTATGTATATGCTGGTATATCATTATACTCTTTTTTTTTGTTCTTTTTCTGTAGTACTATATAGATTCCTATCTGTACATATCATTACTTTCCCCCTTTTTTGATATTAAGGGAAAAGGTGTATACCTTATATTTTATCAAAAATGTGAGTGTGAAGACTTCATGTCTTCCATGATCTTCTCTCATTGGTCCTTCAGTTTCTCTAGAGCCATGTGCTCAAGTGTGATCCTTGAGTACATATCATAGATGTTGTCTGTTATAGACATCTCAGGGGTTTCTATCACTTGTCTTACTGAACTGATATGTTGTTGAATTAGTGTGAGTTTTGGTAGAAGTTGAGCTTGGAGCTCGGTGACCTCTTCCTTGAATTGTGTTTATGCTTCCCATAGTTCCTGTCTTAACCTTTTTGTCTCAACAATTTTTTCATAATGCAATTTTAGTGCATTTTCCTCGGTGGTTAAGCCTTTAAAACTTTTAGCTAGATTAGAATCTAACTTTTCTATCTTATCATTATGATCCTTAGTGAATTTTTTAATTGTGCCCAATTGTTGAATCAAGGAAATAGCTTCAACAATTATTGGATCTAATTCACTTATGAATTCTGAAAGTTTTACCTTGTTTACTGCCACTTCTTGGCTTATTTTATCAACAAGTTTTTGCTGATATTTCTTCTCTACTCTCCCTTCAATTGCCTTCTCTACATCAATGTTCTACATTGTAATGGCTTTAGTGAGAGTGGCTAGCTGATCAAGGATCAATTTATTATGATTAACATCAACATCGGGTGCAATCTAATGCAAGATGTCCCTAGTTGTTTCTAGTACCATGGAGTCTCAGTGCTACTTTCTTAGCTTCTCCTGTAGTGCCTTCCTCTAGCATATTTCACTGCATTCTTTCAGTGCTTCATAGTTAAGTGTAGTTGGGTCACATTTGGGTATCTCAATAATTTCATCTAGAGTGACTTCCAACTTACTCTTTTTGGATTTCTTCTTTTTCTTCTGAGTTTCACTTGAGTGGAGAACCATATCCATCTTCTTGGCTTTGTCTATTGTGCTAGATGAAGTAACTTGTGGTGTTTCCTCTTTTTTCTACTATGCTTTGGTATTAGCTTATCAGTTTTGAGTATATGTCTCCATGTCAACCTTTACATTATCTATAGCAACATTTTTTATTACCTCAGGAATGTCATCTTTTGGTTTTGCTCCTTCATCGATATTCTTATGTAATTCATCATCCTTTTTCTATCGATCCTTCTCAGTAGTGTCTCCATCTATTTGCTGTAAATCTCCTTCTGTAACCTTGTCAATTTTGCTTATAATATCCAGGTATCTTCGATGGCATTTTGTTCATCGATGTTGTCTTTCTTTCCTTCTTCCCCTGCATCCTTGGGAATGCTTGAATCTTTGTCAGGTGATTTGTCTTTTTCTTGAAGTATATTGATGATGTTAGGTCTTTTTCTTGTTGAAACATAAATATATTAAAAACTTAATCAACTCTTATAACTCCAACTCCTAATTCTTGCATGACTAAGCCTAATTGATGAGGACTGGATAAGATCCCCCTTCTTCTTTGAGCTCCACATCACTCATCGGGTATTGCCTAATCTACACATATATGACTCCTTTGTGACAAAAAAAACTTGTAGATATATAATTTGTGGAATGGTTTTCAAACCTTTAGGTAACAACTACCTCAATGTTTTCTCAAATCTTATACAATATCCAGCTTTCAAATAGTAAGTCTAAAAACCAGAGCAATCTTAACTCCTAATAACATGAAATGGAAATTATTTTTCAATTATGTTTTGATGTATGGATCTCTGAAGATACCTCAAATCTTGTATAGACCAGTGCCTCATCTAATGGGAAACAAAGTTGAATATGACATTGCAAAGAGATTATGAACAAAGGACATCAACACAGTCTGATATGTATATATGCCTTACATAAGAAAAATTGTATCAATCAAACTATACTTATTGATCCATCTATGTATTTCAAATATGAAAATTTCTACTCAGAGATTTTAACCCTCCCCTTAGAAGAGACCTCAGAACAGAAAATACATAACTAGTATCCACTAGAAAGACAAGATTGGAAATATCCTTGATATCCCAAATCATACAAATCTAAATATAAATTTTGAGTCACAGTTACTCCTTGAATAACACTATTGCTGATCAAAAAAAGAAAAAACTAAAACACCCTTGATGCCTTAGCTTATATTATTAAAAACAAAAATGGAGATAATTTGATGATAAAATAACAAGTGTTGAATCTTATTCATAAAGTTGTTGTTACGATGATGTTCTTCTAAGAAAACCAGAGAAGATATAGAACACTTTATATGCATTAGAAGAGAGAAAATATTACAGAAGAGACCATGCTTGGAACCTACTCTGAACCTCTTGGTAGAGGGAAAGAACATAGTCTAAAACCTCTCCAAAGCATAGTAGCCACAGGAACGCCTAAAACTGAGAGAAGAAGAGAAGATATAGAAGCAGAAGAAACCCTAAAAATTGTGTCTAATCCACACCTATCCTCCTTGGAATCTAATCTTGCTTTCCTTCTCTAAAGAGATCTAATCTCCATCGGTGACTGCAAAATCTGAATTCATATGTTCTCAAAATCTGGTCTTCTACTTGTCTTTTCAAACTTTAATCTCTGAGAAAATATCCCAGGGAAAACCGTGATCAAATTTGATTTCAACTATCTTTTCTAATAAATATATGATCTTATCCTTTGAAAATATGACTTGATTCTGCCACTAAGAAGCCTTCCAAATATGATTATATTTGCTTGCAAATCTGATTTCATCCTTTCTCAAAATCCTTCCGTGAAAGATTTCCTGTCAAGTTTTGAAAAATGAAATATTTTATATTTTATCTCATTCTGTGCAAATCTAATTGTATTTCCTGAGCAACTGTCCCTTCAAAATCATGAGCTTATCTTTTGAAGATCTGATCATATTCTACAAGCATATGATTTTAATCTCTGAGAAAATCCCTCCCGAAATGCATGTTTTCAAGTTTTGCAAAAGTAATATTGCATAAAACTATGGAAAAGACAAATATTGCCCTAATGTTGCACATTATATTAATACTTTATATTTTTTCTTCTCTCTTATAAGAAATTTTAATATTATTTACCTTTTGAAAAATTTGTATAGACAATAACCATTTAAATTGTTTAATATCCTACACATTTCCTTCTCTTTGAAATCCTATATTATTTAGATTTTGCCCAGAATTGACAAGAATTTGACACTTCTCACCTTCTGATTAGCTGCTCTTAACTGGTCTGGAACTCACTTTTAACTCTAGTTATCCTGCACAATGAAGTCTCCAAGTCTTTAAGATTTCACTAACCATGGTTTCCTTCTGAGACTGGGAAACAACCCTTAGTCTCTAAGTCTCTATAAGAATTTAACTTAACCACACCTTGATCATGCTTTAACCATAATTAACTCCATAATGTAGTCTCCAAGTCTCAATAAGAATTCCTTAACCCTAAGTCTAAATGGAGACTAAACGTAGGCCCTTGGATCTGATCTTGATCTAACGTTAGTCTCCTTGTCTTGGTAGTTTAAGGACTTAGCATTTTTCTCTTTGCAACTGCGCGACCCGGTTAGTTGACCTCTAGTTGCTCAATCTCAACAGTTATCTATTAACCACAGCTAACTTGGGAAACTTTGTGACTGCATAGTCACGCGATCTCTGCATCTCATGTGGCTAACTACAATCCTTTAGTGACTTTGCACATGGTCAATCTAGCGGTTAGTTGCACTATCTCAAAAGGCTGGCGGTTATCTCCAATCCATCTCTCGACTTTGTGACCTTGCACCACATGTACCTCCATCCTTGTCACCATCTGCGCCACCTGTCTGCAAAATTTGGTTGTCTTCCATCACCAACATGCTTCCCAATGCACCATCTTGCCTCCTATGCATGTGTGTGAAGAGATCCTCTTGCTTTGCTTCACATTTCATTAAACTTGCCACTTTGGTTATAAACATCAAAAAATCCTCCTGCAGCACCAATGTGGGACTAAATTCCTCCAAGTTTTAAATTATTTTTGCACTTTGTGCCTACCGGCACACAAAATCCTCTAGTGAAGGGGCCCACCAAGGTGCCTCTTGGGTCTTTCTTTAACATAAATTAAAGCACTAGAGTAAATAAACATAAAGAAAAGTGCTCACCAACTATATGTGGGATATATCACTTTGAGATTTTCAAGTTTTTTGCCTCTTCCCTATACCTGTAATGGATTTCCATGTGCTTTCATCTCAAAATGTGCCAATGTGTGGCATCTCCATCCACCAAGCTCTGCGCAGCCCTCTTGAAATGTATTGTCTTTGATATGTTTTGAATAATATTTCCCCCAAATGTTGCGTGGATTACCTCTTCAATAATCTGCGCAACATTATTTTTATTGCCCCCTTTACCATATCACTCCATGCTCCTTTCAATTTTCTTGGTCTTTTTGTTTTTAGCACCCACTAGTCTGCACTAGCTCCTCTATATGCTTCCCCAATCTGCACAACCTTTCATCATTTGAAACTTTGTGCAAAGTGTCCTGGTTATAACTTTGTCTCTTTACATTGGCATTTAAATACTTTTAAAACTTCTTTTATATTGATACGCTGGGATTTTCTTAACATGGGCTTCCTCCTTTTATAGACTACATTGACATCTTGCATACCTTACGCAGCTTAGAAATACCATGCGGGGCTCTTACTCCATCTTCCTTGCCTTGGGAAGTGTCATACTGAACTGTTTGAATACCAAAAAAATTATGTTCTTTATGCCTCCAACTTGCTATGTGGCTCTTTGGACATTTTGGTTTTACATTTTTAAAATGTCTTTGGTCCTCAATGTGTTGCGTTGGGTTCCACGGGCTTCATCATCTTATGTGCAACCTCTTGATAGTTGTATTTGTTGTTTCTTAAACATTTTAAAGTCATTCTTCAATGCGCTGGAGTCTCCATAGAATGCATTTCCATGTTTTGTTTTATACTTCCTCCTAAAGTCAACGCAGAGCTCTGAATAAGTCTATGCAACATTGATATTTGTTTGATCTTCAGTCTCTTAAACATGCCGTTTACTATTAGGATATACCTTAAGATTTTAAAAGAAAAGCCTCCACTATACCCTGCGTAACATTTGGCTTTGTGATTTTAAAGTTTTAAATGTTTAAAATGCCCACCATTGCTAGCTTGCGCAGGACTCCTCTATTATGTTCTATTTGGACTTCTTAAAACAATTTTCACTTTGTAATGTTTTAATTTTAAAACCCCTTTCTTACTGATTTGCGCAGCATATCAACATGGCACTTGGTTTTAAAATTTGAAGAAAGTCTTCCTTTAATATTGCCTTGGAAAAACTTTTTTTTTTCTTTACTACATAGGCTGTCCTCTTATGTGTTTTGATTGCCATGTAGGGAAAGAAAATTTTTAGCTTCAAAAAGTGGGATATCTAAAATAGGATGAACACAGATTGAAATTTATATTGCATTTTGATCTGCTATCTATCTTCAAAGGAATTGATATCTATTGATAGCAAATATCCTGAATAGAGAAATCCAACAACTCAAACCAGATCCCCAATTGATAATTGCACTAAATCACCAATCATGAGGTCATATATGGAAACCCTTTATCTGTAGCCACTTCCTGTAACCTTAATCATCTAAAAACAATCCACTACAAATGGACAATGAAGCATTGAACTGGTGGTACTTTTAATGAGTTTTCACATTTCTACGAATTGATCATATTAATGGTAAGTAGCTTCCGGAAAGAGTTTTGAAAATTGATTGAGCAACACTTTGTAAGCATGGGAACCGGAAAGCACAATCATCTCCAGAATCTAAGTATTAATCATTAACTGAATTTTCTTGAAAGCATCTGAATCAAAATATTATAACATGCAAAGTGGGCAACTTCATTATATTCTGCAACTAGCAGTATTGTAATATATGCAAAACACTGCACAAGATGCAACTTGAAAAGACATCAGATCAACTCTTGAAGATCCATCACTTGGCATAGTGACTCTTTAAAATACACTAAATACACATGCAAAAGGGCTTTTCTAGATTCAACTTTAGGTGCAAGGTGGAACTGATCAAACATGGACATTTCGGAATACTTGTGCAAGTGCAAATGCTGAAACATCATAAATCTCATTCAGATCGGCCATTGAAAGATTACCAAAACATGTGCTGAGAATTTACCACTGTTTAGAGTAGTAAATTTACATGCAAATAGAATGATCCCACAATCGGTTCTTGAAAACAAATTTCAGACAAAAAGTTATCATTCCATGAAAATGACCATTCTACAAACTTCAATTCCATTCAGCACTGTCAATCTGCAAAACTACTTCAAATTTGAATTAAAAAACTCATCAAGAAGAGCCCTTAGAATCTAAATATCTGAACATGGATTCACCTTCACACATGGAATATGAATCTTCAACTAACTTTCTCTGAAAGTGAATTGATCGATTAACATCAATCTGCAAAGTCAACACCTTACAACTTTTTGAATTTAAAACACAGTAAATATGCAAAAATCTGATTTGGAATTAACTAGGTAAAGTGGACAATTGGATTGGCCAATCGATATAATTATTCAGATAGGTACACTCTCATATTTTAAACATAGGGGAAAAATCAATTATGCAAGGCATTCAACCAAATACAACTTGCAGAAGCTCAAAGTAGGCTATTCAACATTCTGAAAAAAACATAGAAACTTAAACAGTTCTGCATGACCAACTTTGGGGAATCTAGAAACTTATCAAATGGATTTGAAATAGGTTGAGTTTTGAAATATAAGCTCTATTATATACATTTAAAACATTCCCAAAGTGGTGAGATATGAAACATAAAAGGACACAAGATATTCCAATGCAAACAATGCTTGTTACAACACATTGATTACTCTAATAGATGGTCGGGGCACTCTATTTTTTTCCCCTTATCTCTGCTCTACCCTGTCATTCTGGAACCTGAAGTGGATCCCTAAAAAAATGGACCATCTCTACGGGTTCTCTCTTTGCATACCCGTGAAAAATATTCATGACTCTGCTTCACCACATCCTTGGTGATGTCCTCTATTGTCAAAATTTCTGTGGTGTCCCAATCCACCGGAGGGAGAGCCATCTTTTCAATCCCTTTAGACTTATATTTTGGGTCCTCCATGGGCTCGATATCTGAAAAATCCTTTGGAAATGTTTGGAGACCCATGTGTTTCATCATTCCTTTTGTCATCCTCTCATAATGTCAACTCAGGACCTTGAAGACATCCTGTTAATCTGCCCAAAAATCTTCTATGTGAGGCTCATGGGGCGCTGATGCCTGGGGTAATGCCTGATTTATTTTTCCTAGTGGATCAAAATTGATATGCGCTAGGTAGAACTCAGCCAGCCCCAAACTTTTCAATTCATTTTTGGCCTCTTTGGCTACTACAAGGCTGCAAGTGTAATTCCCGCAAGTGATCAGAAATGAGATGGTGGTAACCTTCTTGAGGCCATAATATGTATGGACCTCCAGGATCTGTCTGCAATACTCCATCAAAATAGTCCTATCCCCACAATGTTTGGTCAATAGGTAGGGCTTGTCAGAGAACCCGGTCACCTGAATGTATGAATGCTGTTGGAATTGAATAAAATAATGGCCATAGGAACTCACTAAGGCCATGGCCTCCTTTGACAGCTGGTAATTGACATCCCGAGTGGGTATCAAAATGTTGTAGTAAATGAAGGTATAATTTACCTGAAAAAATTTGGGGAAGCTGGCTTCCCATTGAATATGGGGAAAATGTTTTGAAGGAGCACTCTGGCCAGGCCCTATCCCAAGGAAACCCACTGTCTATAAATCCCAAATTCTAGGTCTTTGTTGTGCCAGTGACCATAGAACATATGAAGTCATGTGGAACTTCGATGTATTGCTGACCTTGTTCAGTTGGAAGTCCACATGATTGGAAATAATGGTTACCCAATAAAAATTCTACCCATTGGTGGTGATGCTCTATAGAAAGTAGTAAATCCAGGATGAAAAGTCTCGGGCATGTGGTTCCTCGAAGACCTGGCATAGGAAGATGATCCCCACTTGTATGCTCTCTTTGAAGTCCGTGTGGGGGATCTCCAACTTCATTTTCTTATAATTCTTCTTTAGCATCTTCAGCCAATGGGTGTTAAGGTGCTATTAGGTAGCCTATTGGACCTTGTTGAATTCTTCGAGTGACATGGCCCAGGAGATGATAATAGAATTGGAAAATTGGGGAATCCCAGTCCCGAAGCAAAAGTGGCAGCATCAATGGACACTAGGGTCATTGGGTAGCCTGTCGGAAGGGAAGAAAAAAGTATAATATCCCAAATGGTTGTGTTATAATGTTCCACCAGAGTGAGAATCAGCCCCAGGGACTACACAAAACAAGGGAAACAAGTGGCTTTGATTATATCAGAGGCGACCATGTTCTTTGCCATATTATTTTTGGCACAACGCTGATTGAACATTGTCCTGACCAGGACGTGCAATTTGGCCCATGGTCTGACCTCTGTGTTAGTGATCAGTTGTAATTTTGAATCCACCTTGGATCCCATGATGACACCATCCCTCAGATATTTTGTGGTGAATGGGATCTTTTCCAATGCTTTCTCGGTCCATGTCTTGGTGGCCTCCCTTATTGAGGTGGATGGTAGTTCCATACTTCCGAGAGGGGAAGATACTTTAGACATGTTTCTTGATGAGTTGTTGCCTGCAAGTCTGGACATTCATTAATACAAATAATCAAAATATAATAAAATCATGGGTCCCAGAGATTTCATCACCATTTTACACCTGTCCTCAAGAAGACGTTAGTTGATATCAAATCCTAGAAATGCAATAAACAAAATAAATTACTTCAAATTTGATCAACACCTGGGGGACCCAGGGATTTTGGTTTATGCAACAAATGAGATGAAGGCTTTGGGATTACGTGGAACCTAGAGTCCAAAAAAACTAACCATTATTGAAATGACCTGGCAATTCACTGTACTGGGCTGATGTGGGCTGCCACATGGTCATGCAATGAACGAAGTAATGGCATTCATTGTGACGGTTGTCTTAACAAAAATGGAGTGATGGCAACTTGGGATGGTTTTAAATGCTCACACATGGGGAATTAATCCTACCATCAATGTTGAAGTGATGGGGGAGAGAGAAAAGCCACAACTCAAACAGGCAAGGTGACGATGTCGAGTCCAACGAACACCAAGCAGGTGAGCTCAAACTTGGTTAAATGATGCAGAGGGCGCGGTGGAATAGATAGAATGTACATACCATGAACAAAAATTTACAAATGACTATACAAGATGTCATGCTATTTATAGGAGGCCGAAGGACGCCATTTACATAGGCTACCTATAAATTTATAGCTAACCTACAAGATACTACCTACAAATTTACAGAGGCTTTATAATTATTTACGCTATTATACATTATCCACAAATGCATAGAGGGCAGACAACCCTCTTGTAGAGCCACCCTGCAAATGGGAGGCGATGAAGAAGACCAAAAATGAAGAAAGAAAAGCCCAAAAAACAAAAGACCAAAGCGCAAACCAAAAAGGAAAGAGATTGGCCAGAAGGACCTACCTAAAACCAAAGATGCGGAAGGAAGGGCACGGGAGGTGCTCTGCAAATGGAAAACTTTGGAAATCCATGAATACACAGCAAACACTGCAAGATATCTTAAACACGCACAGGCCTGAACTCCAAATCAATGTTAATCACTCGAAGAAAATCGCACTTAGCTCATTGGAAAATCACACAATTTTCTCTTAATTCACTCTGAGGGTAAAGTATTCATGGTAAGTGTAACAATGAGAGGTGAAGCTTAATTTTTATCCCTTGGGTTAAAACGCACCATTCCCTTCTACAAATCCTGAGAAAAAGGCAAACCTTCATATTCTAAGCCCAGGGATCCCGCGCGACCACATCCTCCAACTAAAGAGGAAGTAATGGAACAATAATCCCAAGGTCTGGAATTTGGCTGACACAAAAGAGAAGTCCTGGAGTGCAGAAAACCAAAAGGAAATGACAAAAATGGTCACGCGAAGGCAAAGGTCAGAGAAAACAAAAGGGCCAAAAAGAAACAAAGGAAGAACCAAAAGCGAAAAGGGGGACCCAACATTTTGCCAATAAAATGTAGGGACGGGTATGTAGGGCATAAGAGGTTGACTATCTTGGTGTATGTTATTGCATTAGTTGGTATGAGCATTTTTCATACTTTGCTTGTTGTGGTATTTGGGGAAAATTGTGTTGGCTCATAAGGGTTATACCAGAGGCTTGGGGTGTTCCTTCTTATTGATGCTTTGTTATTTATTTGTTATACATTGTGAAACTTCTTAACCATTTTGATGTCTCGATTGCTTCATATATGGTTTGAGTTTATCTATGAGTGATCTCATGTGTTTTATTGAGTTTCGATCTTTATTTCATTTGACCATAATGGTGACAACCATTGTTATGTTGAGTTGATCTAATTAGTCACCTTGTTTTTTCTTCTATGATTGTTCTACATTCTAAATGATTATCTTATGGATTATGTTACTCCATGTTTGGAGATGGATGTTATTGATGCTTTGATTATTGTTTGTCTTGTGAAATGAGACTATGAGGATTGCTATTATTATGTTAAGATATTCATCATGGGATGGATGATCTATGAAAATGTGTATATTGAGATAGATAGTTTGAACCTTGTATGGGATGTGTGTTTCTTTACTATGTTCCATTGGTTTACTTTGGTGATTATCTTGGTTTATGATTTTTGAGAAGTTTTTCTGATTCTGGTTTGTCTTCTCTTTATTTCCTTGATGGGAGCATTAGGGTAGGTTATCTAGGACCATAGATGGGGAGTGAATTGAAATAAGTGTATGGGCCCACAAGTGGCTGCCAGGATCACTAATTGTAAGTAGCTTAATAAAGTAATAACTTAATAAAATTATTTAGAGAAAATATTAATAAGATAATTGTGGATCTTACCCATGCCTTGAGTGCTAGTAAAGGATATGATGGAGTAAGATTATGCTTGTCATCTAGTGTGGCGTGTGTTCTGGCATAGTTGGTGATTCCTTGTTTGTATGAAAGGATTACTTATATTGCACATGGTAACTTGGGCGTTGGGGTCCAGAGAGGTTACCAGGATGAAATCCAAAGGTTAGACATATGTAATGACACTTCCTTATATGTGTTCTGGGTTCCTACATTGCATTTGGTACACCTGATTTATGTCTTGATCATTTATATTTGATAACCTTATAATCAGTGATAACAAATTTCCACAATCCATGATTTTCACTGCTATGCTTATGGGGATGATTGTGTATAAGTTTTTAGCATGAACGTTTTGGATCATACTCCATGAGCTATGATCAGGATGAGAGAGCTCAAGAATGAAAAATAATCGGATGCAGATCAAGAATCTATAAAAAGAGGAGAGTGGAAGGAGAAAGAAGACACACAAACCAAGAGAAGACAAGACAACAAACAAAATGACTAAAAATAAAAATAATAAAAAGACAATAAAATACTAAAATAATATAAAAATAAAAACAACAACAAACAAAGAACCAAAAAGAGAAAAAATATAAGAAAAATAATAATAATTGAATAGAAATCATAAGCCAAATAAAATAAAACAAAAATCAAAGCAAAAACACAAAATAAGATGGAAAAACTAACAACTAAATAAAATAAAATAAAAACACAAGAAAAATAAGCACACATAAAAACACAACATGAAAACAAAAAATAACGAGAAACAAGAATATATATATATATATATATATATATATATATATATATATAAAATTACATATACAAATAATTATATCTATATAACAATATGTATATATAATTCTATAACTAACTCTATGTACAAAATTATATAAGCATACAATATAATTATATAATTGCTGACACGTATTACTATATTAATTATATTGTATGCTTATATAATTCTCTACATAGAGTTAGTTATAGAATTATATAATCATATTGTTATATAGATATAATTATTTGCATATGTAATTATATAGATATAATTGCAGACACATTTTATTTTATATATATATATAT
>MU227726.1:1779754-1793235 GCA_018584345.1 Thuja plicata
TATATATATATATATATATATATATATATATATTCGTTCTCTTGTTTTTAGCTGGTTTTTTGTTTTCATGTTTTGTTTTTATGTGTGTTTATTTTTCTAGTGTTTTTATTTTATTTTATTTAGTTGTTCTTGGTTTTTCAGTCTTGTTTTGTGTTTTTGCTTTGATTTTTGTTTTTGTTTTATTTTATTTGTCTTATGATTTATATTCAATTATTATTATTTGTTTCTATATTTTTTCTCTTTTTGGTTCTTTGTTTATTGTTGTTTTTATTTTTATTTTTATTATTTATTTTTTATATTGTTTTATTGTCTTTTTATCATGCTATTATTTTTATTTTTTAGTCCTTTTTTTTGTTGTCTTGTCTTCTCTTGGTTTGTGTGTCTTCTTTCTCTTCCCACTCTCCTCCCTTTATAGATTCTTGGTCTGAATCCGATTATTTTTTATTCTTGAGCTCTCTCATCTTGATGATGGATCATGGAGTATGATCTGAAATGTTGATGCTAAAAAATTACACACAATCATCCCTAGAAGCATAACAGTGAGAAACCTTATAATCATTTATTACTATTTTATATGTATACCATTTGAATTAGTTTTGCTTGTTTGGTTGTTTCTTGAGTGAGGCCTGATTTCATCTCCTCAACACGGTGGGAGTGGACCTTGGTTCCACACGGTCGGGTGGTAGTGATTATATTACCATTGAGATCCAACGTTCATGACTTTATGCATGGATGATCCTTGTTGCTTCTATCATTTTGTTAATTGTTGGAGACCTATTTATTGTCATCATGAGATGATATCATGTAATCTATGATGTATTGATTTGAGACATTGATTCACGAGGTGTATATGTACATGTATTGTACTTGTGTCTTTATTCATTATTGATGTTCCTACGATATGTGCAGTGGAAGTTGTATTATCTTGTATACAATGATGTATCAGTTGTACGCTATAGGTTGTATCTTTGATTATATTGATGTAATGGATGTGTCTTATTATTCAGTTGAAATGAAAATGTTTGTGTACTTTATGATTCATAATCTTTTCATTATGATTCAGTAAAGGACTAGGAATATTTCAATTTGGGATTTTTAAAAGAACGTAAGATATGTCATGTTATTATGTTATGGTTGTACTTAGTAGATTAGTTAAAATTTATGTAATTCTACGTCATGGAACCCTTGAGACTTGTAACCTATAAATGAGTTACATTTATTAGTATGAATTGTCTTATGTTATATTTCTTTCGCATTGTTATTCATTATTGATTTTAAACTTGTTAGCTCTTTTTCTTGCAGCACAACTTTTAATGTGACAGTACACTTGTATACTTGAATGCAAACTCTTATTTCATGCAAGAGAAAGGCTAATTGATGAGGGTATTAGATAACATCTGGGGAAACTATTACCTCCTTTTTTGAGATCCACTGACTCAGGCAGGTATTACCTATGGATGATTACTGAATGACAGTATCTTTTAAGTGGATTATCTTCTTACTAAAATGATAAAATGCCTTTTAATGGATCAATAAGTAAATGACTATGCAAATAAATATGAATATCCTGATACAGAGCTTAATGACCCATACTATTATTTTGAATACAACAATTAGTACAGTAATAAGGATTCTCATCCTTCTTCCTTTTTCAGTTCTTATGAACCTCAGGAGGGATAACCTATTTTGATTCTCTTTTGAAGGAATTAGTAAAAATGAATTGTATTCCTTAAAACACAATTACTTGAATGGAATGTATATTTGAAATGTGAATGATTTGAGAAATTAAAATACTAGTTGGATAATGAACAATTGCTTAGCCAACTATAAACCAGTGCCTTATCCTTGGGATATGAGTCAATATCTGGTATAACTCCACAATAAGGTGATCAATAAAATACTTTCAACAAAGATAAGATGCCTTAAAGATTATCCTCTCTCTACAACTATTTCAATAGTTCTTTAGACTAATGCTAAGCTCTCTGGGGTCACCCTAGATAATTAATCCTTCCTTGAAGGAGCTTATAAATGACTGCACAACCACCTTGTGATCAGTACATCTAAGTGCCTTACAAGTAAACATACAAGAACTATAAAAGTAATGAAAAGAGACAATCCAAGATGTAGAAAATAGATTGCAAAATATTTGTATTAATGTCTTAAAGCTTCAAATAGATTCAGATAAACAAATAGTATAAACGTTTAGACAAATTTTAGTAGTCTACCTTGTAGTATATTTTCATTAATTTCCAACTCCAAGCCCCCAAAAAAATGATACAAGAGCACTATATATGCCTAAACCATCTTGGAATCCTTAAGATAAGGATGCAACAAGCTTTAGATGGTTTAGAAGACCTAACCCTAAAAAATTAGAAAAGACAAAAGACAGAAAAACTCCAGTTGGTGGAAGGATAAAACTGAAGAATGAGATCTAATCTACTTCTTTTCTTCTTGTGGATGCCAGCACCTTTGTCTATATATGTTTAGGATAGCATCTGATATTTGTAACAAGATCTAGTGACCGCCAATTCAGGCTAACCTACACTAGTCTTAAAGATTACTAACCTTCTTGTGCTCATAGAACATGTGCCATGTGTCCTCTACTTTGCATCCAAGATGTCTAAATCAAAGTCAGCAGCATTCATCTTCTTTGTCTTTGTCAATGTATCCCATGTTGTGACCTCTGCATCAGTTGACCAATTAAAGTTCTAAATATTCTCTTGCTTTATCTTTAATCTATCCTACCTTGCATCTATAATATTATTGACATCTATGAAAAACCTATTAAAATTTGTCTATGCCTTAAAGGCCTCATCCAAAACTTTATTATATCTCTCCATATCCAACTCACCATTTTCAAATATATATACTTCTTTACTAGGAATAACATTATCAAACACTGAGATCCATGCTTCTAGTGGCTTAATTTATTTGTCCTCTGCCTTTATTGATGGCACAAATTTATTATAATTTGGCCCAAACATCTGCATTCTGGCCTCAATCTGATTTACTCTACCCTTAAAAAATGATAAAGTGAATCCTATCTACTCTATCTCCTCTCACACTTGGACTACTATCTCCGGTAAATCTGATCTCAGAGTCTGCAAGGATGCTAACCTCTCAAAAATACTTATTCTCACTGACCAAGTAGCATAATAAGGATTCAAAATTGAAACAAAATTATTAACCTCTTCTTGGAGGCTTGGAAACTTACCATATGCATCATATACCACATCATATTTTTCCTTTATTATCTTTATTCTATGCTGCAATAGCTTTGTTAATGCACCTAATACAACGTCATTGTGCTCCTTGACCACTTGTCATGTTCCTACTACATCAAAATGTATTTTCTCTCTTTGGATCTCAACATCCACTACCTCTTTAGGTTCATTAGGGGAAACCTTAGGCTTTTCCATCAATTTTTGAGTCAATGCATCAATCAATTTCTCCTATGAGCTGATCTTGATGAGACACAATTCTCTGTCTTTTACAATGGCACTTATTTCACTAGTTAATTTATTGAGTCTCTTAGATAATTGGGCAGTCTTAGCGTCATTTAATTGTGCAAAATGTGTTAACACTTGAGAGATCTCCAAGTCCCCTATATTTTGAACATACCAAATGTTCTTATCTCCTTCCATTTTTTCTTGTATGTCCAACACAGATGGATTTTGATCTTTTGGAGCTAAACTCCACATTACCAATGCTTGAGACTTTGGATTGTACCCAAATCCTTTGATCATCTCACCCACTTGGATCTATGATGGAAATTTAACATCAGACTACTTCCTTATCTGTTCTATTATGAAGGGAGAGAATAAATCCCATCCTTCTACCAATAGTATGCCTCTAGATTTTACCAGTTCTCTAGTTTCTTCAGGAGTTAATTGTTATGATTCAAGATCATAGTCCTGTAGCTCTTACAAGGCTTCCATGGTTATTGGGTCACCTCCTGCCAATTGCAACTTTATACTCACTTGTTGTTTCTTATTCCAAATAAGGAAGTCCTTGAATTCCTTAGTCTTAATGAAGTTATCATCATTTGAAAATTGATGCTGATGTAATACTCTCTCATCAGTGCAAGTTAGAAGAGGCAATTCAATTTACTCTTCACTATCCTTTTGCAATTTCTTACCCTTCCTTATTTTATTTCTAATCTCATGGTCATAAGGCCTATCTCCTATGATAAGGGCAGCAATTTTGTCCTTTCTCTTCTCTTGCAATTTATCATGGGATGGCTCCCTTGTTTTAGATTTTTGTCTCTTTGGTGGGGGCTCCTTTGTGACCTCTTCCTTAGGGACTTGTGTTAAGTCACTTATGTTTTCTTCCTATTCTCACTCTGCTTCTCCTATTGGTTGTGCTTTAATCAATATCTCATTCATTAGAGGGGGTCTATGAATTGAGTACTCTCTTTCACTATCATCATCATACTCTGATGATGAGTGTCCCTTGTGGCCCTTCTTTGGCACTACAAGTGCATCTTCTAGTTGATTACATAGGAGATTATGTGAATTTATCATGGCCTTCAGTATCTTCAAGTATGGCATATCTATGAAGAAACCCCCAAAAGTAAGACATTTTCTTTTGACCTGTCTCTCAAGGTCCATCAGTTCATTGAACTTACTTGCCCTTTGATCAATCTCCTCATCATCCATCATATTTCTGATGAGATCCTCCGACATTCATTGCTCATATTCTTGGTTAAATGGAATGATAGGAGTCAGAAGCTTCCTAGCACTTAGTATAAATCCCTCTGTGTCTACAAATCTACACAGGGAAAGATTCATTCTATACTAGCTTATCCATTGATTTATTAGCTCTTCTGCCTTCTTGCCAATTGTGAAATTGAATATCTTAAACTGTCTTGGGGTGAAGGTACCCTTTCTATGAGGAGCTAAATGTTCCTTATATGTCAAAATCAACTTCCTAATGAATTCTATGGCTGCAATTCTGGGTGGCACATAGAATGGGAGAATGTGGGGCGGGTAACTACAACCATACACCCTTATCAAAGTATAATTATTCTCATAGAAGAAGTCTCCCCAATTATGGTCTCCTAGCCATTTGTCCACACATTTGCATGGCCTTAATAGTTGTAGTACCTTTACTGGAAGTCTAGTCTTGTCCACAACCAAACACTTAAGTATTGGATAAACTATCCAATTCTCAAAGGCACAAAACTCCTTCTCTCTGGAGGTGTAATTCCACACTCTTAGCCAAAATTCAATGGGGTTAGCCTAGCCTTGATGAAACCTCTATGGCCTTAAACATTAACTATTCATTATGGGGAAGTTGTAGTATAAGATTAAATGCATAAGAATGGAATAATGCATAAATCTAGGATGATCCTTCTTGTTCTGTATGTCAACAAACCCCTAGTACATTTGATCTATGATAAACTGGATATAATCATAGTTGGAAGTGGTATGAGGGCTTTGCATATCTAGTACCATCATCAGAATGTCTAAATTAAATATTTATGTTCCTGCATCCTTTCCCAATACTCTGCATAATGCATAGGAGATGTACTTTATGTAGAATTTTGGGTCCTTGTAGTAGTATGGGGTATTCCCTGGGATGGGTGCTATGTAGTTTTTCATTTTATTCGGTACATGGTGGTCTTTGATCAATTTGGCTGCAATGCCAGACTCTCTAATATACCTATTCTCGAGGCTCTTCTATTTTATCTCAGTGGTCATGGGATAGTACACATTGAAGGCCTTCATGAATGAATTTCTATCTAGGGTAACTAATGACTTTCCATCGGCCTTTTTGATGGTCTTATTCAAGGTATCATACCTAGTGGCCATTTCTAAGACAAAATCAACATCTACAAAGATGTCAGGAACTATTAACCTCGATAATCCATAGGTCCATGGGTTTGAAACTGGCATGGCTTCATCACTATTATTAAAAAATTAATTGAATAGGGAATACTTAGATGAGCCTGGGGTTTTTGCATCTCTAATAAAACTCAAATCATTATTGAAGATATTAGCACTTACCTTTCTGTTCTAGTTTGAACCTGGGAGCAATGTGAGAAATTCATCTGAATAATTTCTTTTCCCTTTTGTGTCATCTTCAGCATCACCACTTCTCCCACTAGTCGAAGCTATACTCAGTGCTTGACTCATTTTTTCTTTCTTGTTTTGATCACACCTTTCTTCGTCGATATTGAAACAAATCTTCTACAAACCCTCACCAACAACTGTGAATTTTGCAATTTCAACTTCTAATCACTGCAAAGAACACCAATTATACTGCTCTCTAAATTTTGAACTAGATAATCACTTCTTTGAATACTTACTACTTAGAAATCTTACTATTCTCAGAAAATGCTGATCACAAGTAAAAAATTAAGCTCTAAAAACTTGAAAGCTGGTGAAGTAAAATGATTGTCTACAACCTCTATTTATCTTAGGATCATCAATGCGCAAATCAATTATTTACAAATTCAGTCATTTTTGGCTTCAATTCCTTGTGCCGTGAAATTAATTTCCTTTCTAGCTGTAGCCATTGAAAATGATAGGAAATCAAATTTGAATGATTTATTTTCTGGAGAAAACCCTTATTATATTTGACAAAGTATCAAAATGTAATCTAATTGGCTATCATGAATATGGCTCAACTACCTTTTCCAATGTGGCATTTATCTCTTACTTCTCATTGGCCAGCAACTATACCTCTTGGCACTAAAGAAAAATACAACTTTAACTCTAATTACCCTTTGGCGACCTCACGACTATATGTCTACTTATCACTAGGAAAATCCCTTAACTGTGGTTACTTCATGAGACTCAGTGACTGAATACTTTTATAACTCCTTTTAAACCCTTTGGTTTCCATTCAGAGACTTGGCGACTACACCTTTATGTCTTTATCACTGAATGATCTTGACTTTTCAAACCTTTTCTGGTGATCACCTAACTACCGTAGATCTTCTTCTATTTGCATCCAATGGTTTATGCCGAGTCTCATGATTCTTAATGAAAACCTTAATATATCATGAGATAATGCGACTGTTATCTCCAAGTCACCAGATTCTATTTGGAGACCACGCGACTAAATAATGCATACCTTTTGAACATGTGTCTCATCATAAACCTTGTCTCCAAATTGCCGTAAACACTTTGAATTTTCAAATTCCCTTAGCAACTTGACAACCACCGTTAGATTCAATTTTGATCTGAGGGCTGCCACTAGATCTCCCGATTTTAAGCTTAACCTATACTTTATACTGGGACTCCGCGACAACATAAACTTTGAAACTCATCCTTAACCTTAGTTTTCTCAAGATACACTACGACTATACAAACTCATTGTCGCTTAATAATTCTAAAACTACGGGGTTGATCCAGAGACCTTCCGACTACCATACGTTTTGATTTCTGATCAACGGTTGTTGCTGAGTCTCGTATATTTTATCTTAACTCACATCTTATTCAAAGAAAAAGTGACTGTAGTGAGATTTTAACTTTTCAACTTAGCTCATAACCCCAGGTCACTTTTGGAGACAAAACGACTGAGTAAACTCAAAGTCGCCATAAAAAATCATTAACCCTAATCTCATCTAGAGACTTGACGACCACTATTAGATTCACTTTGTATTGGATGATTGTCTCTTTGTCTCTAGATTACTAATGACATATTCCTTTTCTGCAGAGTTAACCTGACTAAAGGGAAATCACTAAGTCTCTTAATGGAAAAGAATATTCAGATTTTATAAAGAGACTTGGCGACCACAAAATATAACACATTTGTTTAAATGGTTTTAAGTTAAGATAAAGTAACTCCAAAATAAAGGGTTTTTCATAGAATTAGGGTTTTTTGACATTTTTGAGAAGAGATGACCCTAAGGTTTAGGATTTTGGCATTTTGAATAGCTTTAGGGCTAAAAACATTTATTTGTAGAGATATAAGAGCAATTTCAACCATGATTTTCAACCTTTAAGCATAAGCGTGACTGGGAACTTCAAAATTTTACAAGGCAGACTCAAAAATAGGAAATACAACCAATAGTGGCTCTATCTGAGGATGGATAAACACAATTTTATGACAAGGACCATAGAATCTCTGGTTGCAGACCTTTTCAAAAAATGAAGGTGATGCTAACTAACCTACTACAGGAAAGAAACACACTACTGAAAGAAAACTATGGTACACATAATACATACTTACTTGTGCATAAAATTTTGATTTTTAATTAAAAAAAGGTTTCAGAAATTGCCCATGCACTGGAAAATCAAATTCTTATCCATCCATATTCTTTAGAAGATAAGAATCCTTACCAAATCTCTGTGAAATGACAAAAGGTCCAAGCCATAATGACTCAAACTTCTTGTGCTTTCCTTTATCTACTGCTCTTACATTCCACTACAAAACAAGTTCATCTGGTTGGAATTTTTTGTTGCTAGCCCTTTTGTCAAAAAGATATTTTATCTTTTACTGTAACTTTACGTTCTCCTTTTGGCTATCCTTCTGATTTCATCTAGCTCTATCAATTTCATAATTTTTTTTTGTATATTGTCATAAATCTCTATCTGTTCTTCTTGTATGAACTGGTAAACTGGTAACAAATTATTCAACAGGCATTTTTGATTTCATACCATATACAAGTTCAAATGGTGGTTTGCATGTTTCCTTTTTTATTGTTACCCTGTCAGCCCATATTGCCAATTTAAGATTTGTATGCCATGCTCTCTTGTTCTTCTCAAGAGTCTTCTTCAAGATCTTCAATATACTTTTGTTACTAGATTCATCTTGTCCATTTTCTTGAGGATGATATGGGGATGAGTATGAAATCATTATCCCATATGTCTCATAGAAATATTTTATCTCATCTGATCTAAAACACATGACATTATCCTTTACTAACTTTGTAGGCAACCAAATCTTGTTAAAATATTTTCCATTAAAAATTTAGTAACCACCTTACTTTTTGCCTTTTTTGTGGGTATAGCTTCAATCCATTTTGTAAAATAGTTTGTGGCTACAAGTATCCAACTGTGTCCACCACTAGATTTTTATGAAAATTCACCTATAAAATCAATTCCCCACATAACAAAAGGAGCTTCAGCATTCACAGGATTTAGTAACAGGGCTCCTAAAAATTTTAACTTATTTGTGAACCTTTGACATGGCTCACATCTCCTGAAAAATGCATGGGTATCTTTGATTAATAAACTGGGCCAAAAATGTCCAGCCCTTAGAATTTTATGGGTAGTAGTCTTGGCAGAACAATGACCTCCACATACCCCAACATGCATTTCATTTAACATCTTCTCAGATTGGATTTGATCTAAACATAATAATAATACACCATTTCTATCTTTCCAATATAAATCTCCTTGTAATAAGGCGTGCCTTTGAGCCTGTAATCTGAGACTTCTCTTTTGGTTATCTATCATAGCATTAGGACACATGGAATTTTTTTAAGAAATATACAATATAAGAATAGAATGGTTGTTTCTCTATACTTGTAATTGTCTAATCATGTATCTTTGTATGATTTACTTGTACGAAATCCAAGTTCTCCTCTGTCATGAGTTTTTCCAAACCTTAACCTCTCACCAATTTTTTAATGTGGATTTCTAAATTGAATTCTTGAATTCGGTTAATCCACTTACATCTCTTACCGGTCACTTCTGATTGGGTAAGAATGTCTTTTACTACTACATGAGGAACATATTCCAGCACCTTAGCATAAACTAAGTATGGCCTAAAATATTTTACATCTTTTACCAAGGCAAATGCTTGATTTTCCATCATTTCATAATTCAGCTTTGCAGCTTGAAGAGATTTGCTAAAAAAGGCTATTGGATGTTCAAACCCCTCTTCATCTTTTTGTAATAGAACAACAACTATAGTGTGAAAAGATACAAATGAAAATAAAGAAAAGGGCTTACTATAATCTGGAGATTTCAAAATAGGTTCCTCTTGTACTTTTTTCTTTATTATCTCAAATGCTAAGCTTCCTCATTCCACTGACATTTTGCATCTTTCTTTAGCAATTTGATAACTGGTTTGACAATTTCTGCAAAATTAGCTACGAATCTTCTGACAAAATTTATCTTTCCTAAGAAAGATTGTATTCCTTTTATATTTTTAGGAGCAATGACCTTTTGGATGGCCTCTATTTTCTCAGGGTCTATCCTAACTCCATCCTTGGACACTATATGTCCTAATAACTTTCCTTTTGTGACTGCAAAATGGCATTTTCTAGGGTTTAGTGAAACACCATATTCTAAAGCCTTATTAAAAAAATTCTCTAGATTCTCACATTGATCCCCTACTTTTTTAGAATATGCAGTTAAATCATCTTGATAAATAACCATGAACAGATTAATAAATTCTTTAAATGCCACATCCATGGCTCTCTGGAAAGTTGCTCCTACATTTATTAATCCAAAGGGCATTCTGACATAGACATAGGTTCCCCATGGAGTAGTAAAAGCATTCTTGAATTGCTCTAATTCTTTCACAAGTACTTGGTTGTAGCCTAAGAATCCATCCATCATTGATAGAAACTCACAATAAGTTACCCTATACAACATTGCTTCCATGTTTGGTAGAGAATAGTTATCTTTTAGGGAAGCAATATTCAAGTTTCTGAAATCTACACATAGCCTTATATCACCATTCTTCTTTCTTACTAGTACTAGGTTTGAGACCGAAGTTGAGTTTTTGATAGGATGAATAATTCTAGCATCCTTTAACTTCATCAACTCCTATTGCATCTTAGGAGCCAACAAAGGATTAATAGGTATCTTCTTTTGTCTGAAATTTTTCATATCTACCTTGAGTGGGATTTCATGTTGGAAACGATTCTCTATATAAGCCTTAAGATCTTCATATGACCAAGAAAAAATGTGCTTATGTTTTCTCAGTAGTTTTATCAAGTTGGTTCTAACATGAGAGTCTAAATCTTTTCCAATATAAACTATTTGAGGAGCGATCTGTGAACCCAAATTTATCTCCTCTAGGTCCTCAATTTTAGCATTGCTTACTTTTTTTGTATGTTCATTCTGATTAGTAAATAATGCCTCAAGTTAAACCAATCCCTTAGGAATATGGTTAGAACTGATTTGGACAACCTCATCCCCCAGTACACAATCCTTACCATCAATGACCTCAAGCAGATTATTACAATCTATATGTTGGTCCTCATAATGATCAAGGAATTGAAGATATCTAAGGATATCTTGGTCATCCTCAAACACTTGTGAGTTGTAAATGTTATCTGGGACAACTGGTCTTCTTTTAACTTCCACAGTTGATACCCCATTTAAGGTCATATCATCAGTTTTCAAATCCACATTAGCCAAGAAATCTGCCATAATGTTTCTAGACCTTTCTATCCAATTTATATTAAAGGCATCAAAGAATTCTATTTGGTCCCAAATAGCATGTCTATAAATTTTTAATCTGTCATTCTTTACATAATATTTGGATCTTACTTGGGCTACTACTAACTCTGAATCACCATAGACTTTTAAGCATTTTATACCATGTTTAGTAGAAATTTCTAGCCCTAGAAACAAATCTTCATATTTTGTTGTATTATTTGTACACTGAAATGATAGCAGAAAATAATATTTGAATGTGGTATTTGATGGAGATATAAGTAAAACTCCTGCTCCCGATCCTTCTTTTGAATAGGCTCCATCAAAGTACATTTTCCACAAGCCATCACTCTATGTAGAAAACTCTTTCATCAAAGGATCAAAATTCTCACACTGGTGAGTACTCCTTTTGATTCTAAAATTTTCCATGTCAATGTCAACATAATAATTAACATTTGTATCCTCATGAAATTCTATCATGTGAGGTGTTCTTCCCTATCTAGATACATTTGCATTATTTCCAGCTATATTGAAAGTGACATAAGATAAGTCACACTGAATATTGCCACCCATTGAATCACTCCATTTTCTAGATTACAACATGCCATAATGTGGTGGTATGTCAACCACCAGTACACTCATATTTAACACTGTATCTAGGCACATGGATAATTTTTAGGGTAGGGCTTCAATAGTTCCAACAACATGGATTTCTCTTGAGTCCATTGCTTGACATCTCTGATGAGGAGTATCTACTTGTAAACCCATGGATCTCATAATTTTTGCAGGCATGACTGTATTGGATGCTCTTGAATCAATCATATTTTTTTTTTAGCATCTTTCCATTTATAACCAATGTCAAGAAAAAAGGGTCAACAACCCCTGAAAAAGTGTTTGTGTTTAAGTAAATCTAAGGGATCTCAGAAATCATCCCCTCAGGCTCTTTTCCCTTGTTGTTGAGTCTCTTTTCAATATGCTCTATTTTCTAAGGTTTTATCAGTGATACATTATTCAATACTGAAAGAACTTTATCTTTGTGTTATTTTATTCTTATCATCTCAAGGAATGGGACCTTCACAATCATCTAAGATAAGAATTGTCCCATAACTACTGGAGTACACTTTATATCAGTGGTTTTATATTTTTCTATAATGATATTATTCTCTTCTATCTGAATATTTACAATAGGTTCTTCCCTCCTAGATTTCTTATTTTCCACTTTAGGGGAAGAAGAAATTGCTTCTGGCTCTTTAGCCTTTTCTACATGTACATCCTTTTCTTCATTAGCTTTGTTTACTATTTTCACCTTGGGTCTATTTTCATTTTCCCCAGGTCCATCCCTTTTAGGCACATATTTGGCATCTATTTTCTTTTCTTTTATAAATATGTCTGATGGTTGACTACTAGCATTACCCACCACCTTGTTTCTCAGGTGATAACTATTTCTAGCTTTGTTTACCAAATCAACGGTGATTCTGGCCTTTTCCTCATCATAGGCTTTTCTTACTACTGGGGATTCCTGACTATTTTGGGCATAACATCTTATGTGGTCATCCCTTTCTTTTCCCTCACTATCTGAAAATATTTGTTGTTGATGAATTTCAATTCTTCCTTGCAACCCATATATGTTGAAAGAAGCCTTGTTTTTTGATCATGTAGCATCTTCTATATTAGCAAAAGAAATTGTAGTTGACCGCAACAAGTCAATTTTTCTTTTCATTTCAATGGTAGCAACTTCTGCTTCATCTTTTTCCAACATCTTAGCCATAGTTTCTTTTTCTTTTCTAATATTTTCAAGGTCAATGTCTATTTTAGATATTTTCCCAATCAGGTTCTTTTGAGTTTTAGGCTCCTCAACTTCTGTTTCTGCAACTTTACTTTTTCCTTTATCTTTGAATTCTTGAGGACCTAAACTTCTGTGGGTGTTGGGAATCTCCTAGTCTCTGTGAGACCTCTCAATATTCTTTGCAGCTTGATGTCTTAGGGTTCTTTTCCTATATTTTTCAACATCCTTCTGTAGATGTCCAAAATCGTCCTTATATTAATTTAATTAATATTCCCATAACATTATAGTTAATTTTAATTAATTATATTTGTTATATTCTTCTATCTATTTAATTAAATTTATTTAATTAA